>JARKHS020022262.1:0-49174 GCA_030143305.2 Amblyomma americanum | reverse complement strand
ACGTAGCGGAGTGTCCATTGGTGCGTGGGTTCCCTTTGCCTGGCCAAGGTCAGGTGAAGGTGTCCGCGTACGCTGACGACGTGTCCCTGTTTTTGCGGGACGAAGACAGCTACGCAGCGTTCCTACGGCTTTTTGCGAGTTACAGCGAGCTGTCCGGCACCCTGCTTAACAGCGGCAGGAGCAAAGCTCTGCGCTTTGGCGCTTTTGTGTCAGACCTGCTGGGCGACGTAGAGTGGGTCGCGGCGGTTAATGTTCTTGGCGTCGTGTTCCTCTCCTCAGGAGTGGTAGCTCGCGAGTCGTGGTCGCAGTTAAGATCGACATCAGAGCGTCGTCTCAAAGTGGCAGCGCATTTTCGCTTGTCGCTGTCTGAGCGCGTTTTTATTATTAGATCATCTGTGTGCACGCCACTCTTCTACGCAGCTCGCGTCGCCTGTTCGCCGCGCACATTCACGCGTCGTTTGGCCATACTTTGTGGCGCTTTTTTCTGGGCGGGAAAGACGGAGACCGTCGCTCGCGCCCCCCTGCGCCTTCCCACGCGCATGGGCGGGTTCAGCTTGCCAGATTTGCGCACAATATGCAGTGCTCTAGCTGTCCGAGGCGTCCGCGACCTGGTCAACGTCACCGACTACCCGGGGAGGGTATTTCTCGCCTACCTTCTTGGGACGTCGCGGCACCTCTTTTTTGGTCAAGTAACAGCTCCTTCAGCCGAACAGCAGCCGAGGTTCTTTAGGTATGTCTGTCGGGCGGCCGAGTCTCTCACAGCCGCCCTGCCAGAGGTCGACGTCACTAAGGCACAGGCCTCCCGCGTTTGCGAGCTCCTTGCTATCCAGGAGGCTGCAAAAGAACAGCTCGAGCGGAGCAGGCGGGTGCGTTGGCGAGATTTGACGTATAGCACTCTTCCACCGGACGTTCGTGACTTCGGCTGGCTGCGAGGCTGGAGGGTCTTGCCCACGGGAGTCCGTGTTGCAGCGTAGGGCATCACCCCTTCTTCGCGGTGTCCTCAGTGTGGCTACACTGAAACCCTACAGCATGCCATGTTTGAGTGCGTGGTTGCTAGAACGTTTTGGCGGCTCATGTCGAGTATGTTTTTTGTCACCTTGAACTCCCGCACCAGGCCATGCGAGTCGTTTGTGCGGCTTCTGTGTGTGTGTGGGTGCCTTTGTTTTGTGGCGGCAGAGAGGCGCGGCTTCCTTGCAGGGTCGACCCCAGCGGGCCATGTTCCCATTGTTGCAGAGGGTGAGATTGCACCTGTTCAAACAGGCGTGCTTAGACTGGGTCACCCTCGACGAGGAAGAATTCCTGCGCCGATGAAGCAACCGGTTCATCAACACAAGCAGGAGCTGCGTCACCTTTGTGAACTAAGCCCATCATTGACCATAGACTTTCGAGAGTAGCTGTGGACATTACTGGATCCATAACAGCGGCGTCCAATAAAGGAAATCGTTACATACTCACTCTAGTGGATATGGCAACGAGGTTCCCGGAAGCAGTGCCTTTGAAGACTATTGATACGGTGCAGCTTTGCTTGAGATGTTCTCGTGTTATGGGGTGCCAAATCCTCAGTAATCAAGGATTGAACTTTACATTTATATTTCAAGTTATGTCTAAAGTTATGGAAGATGGATCGCCTGCTGGCTGTCAAGGATTTATTCACTACACCCTGTCACCCCCATGGCGAAAAGCCAAAAGGACTGAAAAGGCATCACTCACGTTCACCTATCCAGAACAGCCTTCATTTTTCCCCTTCTGAAATGTTGTATGGACGAAGAGTGCGTGGTCCCTTGGCAATTCTCGAAGAGATTTAGAGCAACAAACAGTTGGAAACATGCTTCAGTTGAGAGGAAAACTCCAGGAGACTTCCAAAATCGCGCATCAGAGATATATAAAAAGATATGACAAAAACGCCAAAGCGCGGTCACTGAAGCCTGACTGGCGACGAAGTGTTCATACTGCTTCCTAAAAATTATTTCACGTAAACATGCTCAAGAAGTATGAAGAAAGAAGACACGGGGCAGGAATGGCGTGCAGACCGATTCATGGTGAGAAAGATTCAGGAAAACTCAGGCTTGAATGGGGAGAAAATCTCGGAGATAAAGGAACTGTTTGAGCGGTATACTCATTAACCTCAGGAGACTTTTTCGAGGCGATTCGCGGACTTTTGCACCCATACCATAAGGTTTCAGGGTTCTGAGTCATAAATATCTAAGGGTTACACTCACAAATAAATTAAACTGCTCGAAACACATTTCAGAAATTTCTGCTGCTGCGCTTGCGTAAGGGCTAGTATGCGGCGTTTGTGTGGGACCTACATAATGAAAAAGATATTGTACAACTTGAGCATGTCCAAAGACAATATAGGAGGCATGAAGATACCCATGGAGGAGTTGTCAAAGAAAAAGACTGCACATGAAACGCGGGCCCTGTTTCAACGCCTCTGGAACGAGGACTAAAGTCAGCGGCTGTTGCTACCTCCTAGACTTCGCCACCGGTACGAGGATGCTCCAACGCCGACATCCAGCTAAGGCAACTTTAAGAGGCGGTTATAAGCATATATTGTGTTTTCACAGTGTCAAATTCTAAACAGCACAGAAAAGATACATCCGCCTGCTGACAGCTCTTAAAAAAAAACTGGTTTTTCACGAAAGGAAAATGGCGCAGTAACTGTCTCGCATATCTTGGTGGACACCTGAACCGAGCTCTCGCGGCAGCACCGACTGACTCCCTTTACCTGATCCTCCCCTCAACACTCCTCTCGTGGAACAGTGGTGTCTCTTAAAACAAGGTACCACCTGGATTTTTGTCCGTACTCCGTGTCCGAGATGAAAGCTGCAGCAGCTGTATTTACAGAGCTAATGAGGAAGGTGCTACAAGGCCTTGAGAATGTAGAACATTATATCGACATCTTAGTGGCGACTCATTCGTGACCCGAGCACTTGGAAACTTTCGAAAGAGTATCTGACAGAATCCGGATGGCTAACCTAATGGATTCAGCCAACCAAATGCGATATATAGGGTTCGAAGCTGTGGCATTATACCATTGGACTGGGTCACAGATATTTTGCACAAAATCCAAACAGCTCAACCACCGAGAACAAAGGAGGTACAATCGTTTCTCGGGTTGACTGGTTTTTATACAGTTTATACCTAATTACGCGGACGTTGCGGTGTCATTAGTGTAAGGAGCTAGTAATAATGTAGAATGACCATCCGAGCATGACCAAGCTTCGTGGTTAAAACAACAACCACCGGTGTTGCTAGCTCCAGCTCAAAGCTGAGCAGAATTACTCCACTGTGGGAAAAGAATGTCTTGCTTTGGTGTGGGCGGTGAAATGTTTCCATTTATATTTGTGGAGGAAACCGTTCCGAGCGCAGACTTGTGATGAGATGGAGTCTGACATAAGGAGGAGAAAATGCTGGTGCAGATTTTATGAGCAGAATGTCAGAAAGGTGCAGAAAACATGTAATTAATTCACTCACGTTACTTTGGGCTTTATTCGTGCATTAACATTTTGTATGCTGTTGCTGGAAATGTGATTGATGGTGGCCTGTGCATAAAAGTAAGAAAGTGACATTTGTTCTTATACAGTGCCTTAATACAGTGGTCAGTGGAGCAGTTGTGGTGGTGAAAATATTGGTCTATGAAGTGTTGAGGTGTTCGTGTGGTGATGATTTCGTGTGCTTCAAAGACAGGAGTAAAAACACTAGACCTAAAAAGAAAGGCACGCTAATTGGTACATGGCACTTCAGAGAAAGAGTACAGTGGTATTTTTGGAAGAGATAGAGATGACAACGACGAAACCGAAAACGAGGCGGAATTAGCTTCAAACGCCACAGTGTAATAATCCATGCCCTGGTTTGTGTCCACATATAACCCATCCATTCAGCGCTGTCAGTGCACGCATTGTTATTCCCTCCTCTCGCTGTGGTTCTCTGTTGTGCCTGCACAGAAGCGTTACGTCAATCGGCTTAGAGACCAGACTGGCATCTTGTAAGCCACAGCTGTGCCCCTCAACGACGAAAGCGGCAGCAGGAAGCTTGCATAGAGACTTTGGCCGTACCCTGACCACCGACAGCTGCTGCTAAGTCGCGCCGCCTGGTAAGCGCAGTAAGCCGTTGAATGCCAAGATGCATGTCCCACGGCTTGTAACGTGGGACAGAGCTTCAACTGTGTACCGTGTGCAATAAACCCCGTGAGCAGCGGCCAGAAGCCACAATTGACCGCGCGTCCGCTGATCCCGCCGCATCTGCCAATGTTCCACAAACAACTGCGCTGGTTTGTTCAAATACTGAAGCAGTGGCGAAGCCAGCGGGAACAGCAGACTAGTAGCCAAAGTTCTTCAATCCAACAATTTACAAAGCTGGATCTAAATTCATGCACCACCTACGGCCTGCATGTCCTGGTTGCAGCACCGATTGCCCCGTTAATATACTGCATCAAAGGTGCCGCCAGCAGGTGATTGCCAGAGTTCTTTAATACGACCGGCTACAACAAAACTCAGAATCGAAATCGATGCTTCACTTGCTGACTGTGTGTCCCCGATGCGGTGTTTATTCGCCACGTTGCATAGGTGAGCCACAGCTGGAAATTTCAGACCTCCGAACAGGAAGAAAAATAAATCTGGACAAGGCTTTGAGGACAGTTATTGACGTTGCTAACAAGATAGTCCTCGTGGCTAACAAAATACTCATTACATAATGACCTCAGGAGGCTTTTTCGAGGCGATTCGCAGACTTTTGCGCCCATACCGCGGATGTGCGTGGACGGGCAGAGATATGGGACACGGGCGACCTAGGTTGCTTATGCGCAGCTCCATGCCAACACTAGGAAACTTACCCGGAAGACATTATTGTGCGTTGTCATGAAAAAGGTTGGATGGACTTGAATCTTGTCATAGATTGGATTCAAAGCGTGTGGGACCGAAGAAGGCCAGGCGCATTGTTGCATCCGGAAGAAATATTGGTTCTGGACTCTTTCCGAGGTCATTTGACACCCAGCGTCAAAAAAAACTACAGCGTGACCAAACGCATCTCGTTATACCGGGTGGCATGACCTCCATTCTTCAGCCTCTGGACGTTTGCATGAACAAGCCCTTCAAGGATCGCTTGCAACAATTATTACTGGGAGTGGATTGAAAGCGGATCAACAACAACGCCTGCAGGTAGGCTGAAATGCCCAAGCGTGTCTACCGTTGCCCACTGGGTTTCAGCAGCCTGGTACGGGCTGCCTCATGATTTGGGCTGCCGTGCATATAAGAAATGCTCAATTTCAAATGCTCTACACGGAAGCGAGGACGACCTGCTGTGGGAGGCAGCCAGAGACAACGAAGAGTCAAGCTGTGATGATGACAGTGACGGCGACAACTGCCATGAGGATGAGGGTGTATAGGAATGCCTGTTTGGCTTGTATTTCAATAAAGTTGTCTTTGACCCTCATAACTGTGCGATGTCGGTTCCTCACGTCACATTCGGGTTGTTTCGGTTTTTCTGTCGCACGCCCGAAGTCTACCCTCGCGTTACAATCGTAGTTTTTTTTTTTCCCATTTTCACACCCAAAAAGTCGACCCTCGCGTTACATTCGTGGTCGCGTTACATTCGAGTAAATACGGTATGCTGTGTGAAGTAAGTGTTGGGAGCAGATTTCTTCATTTTACCCTTAAAAATTAATTGTTTGATTAATTTACTGTTACTTGGTACACACATTTTGTATGGTGAAGTTCAGAAGGCTGTAATAGGATTAATAATTGACATATCAAAAACTGCTCTCAACATTTCATAACTCACTCTTCTGGCTATACCTTTTAGTGTCAGGGGACCTATGCCAGGCAGAGAGGCCAAAGTTGAAAGGGGTGATGTCCAATCATCTCATGGAAGTTTCGGAGGTTGTGGATGCCTCTGGGCAGCTCTGCCACTAGGCTCCGCAGGAAGATGGATTTATGTGTAAAACACCTCACAGAGATGCGGTACACCCAAAGCTAAAGGTGGTTTCTCTCATATCAAGGCAAAGAAAAGGAAGGAATGCAAGGATAGCGCAGTATAAAAAAAAATTGGTGGTGTTTTAGCTCTGGTTAAACCTGGAGTGCCACGACAGCTACAGCTGGCCGAGTGGAACTTGGTCACGTGACCAACCACATGATAAGCCACGGCGGTGCGCCGCCGGCAGCTGCTCCGCACCACGTGACGTGACAGCACGTTGGCACAGCCACTGGGCGGCGGCACAGCCACTGACTGGGTGGCGGCACAGCCCAACTGGAGCTACGGCCACTGATGTTCTATCAGAGCCAAAATATATCGTCTTTGAGAGCTGTCTCGTAGAGCTCCTTGGACCCTGCAGGACATGCTTGGCTCAGTGCTCTACTGAAGTGAAGAGGTCAGCCATCCCTCCACAGGAAGGCTGCTGGGAACATCCTTCTAGCTGGTATGTGAATAAAGTATTATAGGGGCAGCATCTTTTGATCGTTGCTAATTTAATGTGGTATCTCTGTTGAGCTTAATATTTTTTTGTAATGGCCATTGTTTTCAATTACAGTAATGTAGAATCCACGGGCATATCTCAGATTTAACTGGTAGTTTTGTTTTATGAAGGTAGTCTTGATCATTGCATAATTATGGTTAGTATATCCTGTGACTGGAATGAGCACTAGTATAGTTCTGATTACAATAGGTGCATGCATGGGATAGGCAGTTCATGTACCCCAGTCCGTCGTACATTATAATAGATACGTATTTTCATGACATGAAATTTTCAAAAGGTGGCAGTAGCTATAATCAACTCTTATTCTAAAATTTTTGTTGAAGTGCCTCATAATTGCTGAGCTAACTTTTAATTTTCATGATAAGGCATTTATAATCAGCAGCAATATATATTTTATAGTAATCTCTGCTTGTACATGGTTGTGAAACAGCTCAAGGGACGAAACACAGGAAGAAACAAAGAAAGACACGTGCGCTGTGTTTCGTCCCTTGCGCTGTTCCACCACCATGCAAAAGTACCAACTAGACCGTGAACTCGCTCTTCTAGATCTGTGCTTATGGCTATATTTTGGCAGCAAAAAGTATTGCAAGCTAGGCTTTGATGTACTTTCTATTGGTTTCAATTGGCTTGGCTGTTGACCCGAAAAATGGGGGTTCGATCCCTGCTTCTGTGGTCGAATTTCGATGGAGGTGCAATTGTAGAGGCCCGTGTGCTGTGCCATGTCAATGCACGTTAAAGAACCCCAGGCGGTCAAAATGTCCAGAGCCCTTCACTACGGTGTCCCTCATAGCCTGAGTCGCTTTCGGATGTTAAACCACCATAAAACATAAACCAAGCACTTCAACATTTGCAATATGGCCGTTCTTACAAATGATTTGTGGTCATTATTCTCCCTAGGGGCTATATTGTTCACAGGCTCGAACCCCAAAAAATCACTTTGACTTTGCAAAGCAACCACGTTTTTATATAGGTGTGTACAGATGAACAGAATGCCCATCTCACTGAAGCATCAAAGAAGCCTCTGAGTTTAATGGGGAATGGCCGATTCGACTCCCCAGGATTCAATGCAAAGTACATGACGTACACATTCAATGACGCTGAGCAGGATGTCATCTTACACACTGAGCTTGTGCAGGTTTGTTCCATTTTATGCCTAGCAAAGTTAAAATGTTTGCTTTTAGTATTCACTAATGTATATATATGTTACAGGTGAATGAGGTCAGCAACAGTGTGCAGATGGAAGCGGTTGGCTTAAAAAGAGGTCTACAATTTCTGCTAGGAAACAATTGCCGTATCAGCAGAATAGTAACAGACAGGCACAGTGCCATACGAGCCCTTCTCAGAAAAGAATATCCTGAGATAATGCACCTTTTCAACTGTTGGCACATGACAAAAGGCAAGAACATTTCAGCGACCCTTATCATAACATGGGAGTTTGAGACCAAAGTTCTTGTTTCGTTATATTTCATTTCAGGAGTAAGAAAAAAGCTTCTTGCAGCTTCAAAGCGCCGTGGCGTAGAGGTCCTCGAAAAATGGGCCCGTGCTACTGTGAATATCTTTCCACGGTGTGTCCATGGCGACCTCAGTGAAGATGAAAGACTCTGGCTGGATGAAGGTAAGTAATAGAAAGCATTTATACTTTTTGAAGGCTCATCATTTGAATTTCCTTGTTTTTAAGGATCAGATGCCCACCGCAAGCTCTGTGAAGTTGTAGAGGCCCCATTGCTGTTGAAGGACATGGCGCAGCTTTCCACAAAGGAGCAGACGTTTGGTTGTGAAGCTTTTCATAGCCTGATAAACCAGTTTGCACCGAAAACTTATCACTACAGTTATGCTGGAATGCGAGCTAGGTTAGTGCTATGCATTATTCACTAATGCAAGCAGTGACATTCTGTCATATTTCTGTGCACTAGCACAAATTTTGGAATACTTTTCATGCTATATTGTACATTGGTTGTCTTTATTTACTGGATGTTGTAATATTTGCCAGATTGGGGCAGACACCCACACAATACTCAGTCAGGGTTTCTTCAGTTTTTATGTGTCATTTGCTAATGCAATTTCTCTTTCTGGCGGAAATTCAAACGCCGACCATTCGTTTTAAAAATGACGTTTCGGCCCCGCTTTTATGGGGGCCTTGTTCACAAGGCCCAAAGTGAACAAAGTTCACAAGGTGAACAAGGCCCCCGTAAGCAGAGCCGAAACGTCATTTTTAAAACGATTGGTCAGCGCTTGGAGAATTTCCGCCATGAACATACCCGACCAGATGGGTTTCCATCAAACACTGGATTTCAATTTCTCTTTCTACTCACTAATGTTGCTTGCAGAGTCCGCATCGCAACATTACATTATAATGAGAACCATGGACGTCCTTAGGCGGTCCGAGCTGATGGCCAAAAGCGGTTTGCTAAGAGGTTGCGAAAGGGTCGGAATGGGGAGGCTAGCCTTTCATCTTTGAAGGTGGAGCCATCTTATGGTGAGTACTCATTATTGTGTGTAAGGATAATTGTACCTTTTCAAAATACAGATCAGCCTAAATGCTGGTATGTCTGTTGCAATGACTGGTATAACTTGAAATGCCATGAAAGGTTATGCGCATAAAAGACAACACGAAGAGAGAAGACAGGATGAGCGAGTGGGTTTAGCTATCATTAAAAAAAATTGCTGCCTGCTAAACCCGCTCTTTTCAAAGGTGATATAGGAATACTTGGAACAATTTAATGTTACCATTAGCTCATTAATGTTCAATTGTAAAATTAACACCTCTCCCAGTTTAATTCTCCTGATGCTATCATAACAGTCATTGCTACCCTATTTCGTACTAACACTAACTTTTTAATGTAATAATTTCATATTGTTCCATTAGTTCATAAAGATTTGCAGTTGTGATATGCAGATAACAGTGTCCATGTACCCTTACTGTTCACCAAAATATAATACACATTTGAAGCTGTTCAACTACTTTTGGTGGCTGTAAATGTGTTTTTAGGAAGGTATTCTTTTACATGTAGCGCTTGCAATGTGAAAAATTTACAGTGTGGGCACCAATTTCGTGCCAAGAGAAATAAATATTGGTATCTGTGTTCAGGATTTACGAGCATCCTCCCGCCTGTCAGTGCCAGTAACTGTGGATAAATATCCAGGGTTAGCGTTTTTATTACCATGTACTATATAACGTACTACATCGAAGTCTGAGATAAATGTTTTTTTTTTTCATTTTAACATGCTAAACTAAACAAATTGCCAAAAATGAAAGATAAATACAGAAGTCTCACACGAATAAATAAATAAATAAAAGGCTAGAGCTCTATACTTTGTGTTCAGCTATTATAAAAAGTAAATACGCCAAGTAGCTTGCATGTAAGATTCATTTACGCTTCTTAGAGTGAATATATATATATATATATATATATATATATATATATATATATATGGGCATGTTCAGATAAGAACGGTAATCGAGGTCCCATGACCATTTTTTGTTTTCAATTATATTTTTATATGTGATGGGTAAATGTGTCCACACAAAGGAATGAACCTTAGTTTTGCAAGGAACTTTGTAGTTTTCTCGGAAAAAAATCGTATGTCACAAGAGGTGGAGAATGTCGTTTTTGCCACTTCTCAAAGTTGCAAGTTTGGAGCATCACTGCATGCACAATAAGTTGTTTTCGCGCATAATTATTTTTTCAGTACTTTATTACAACTTGTACTATACGAAGAAATAAAAAAACGTTTTCTTTCTCTGTCAATCTTCTGAGTAAAAGATCGCAAATTTCGCTTCCGGAGCTGTGCGGTGCCAAAAAGGCACTTTTCAGGGCAGCCTTAGGGCAAGATGCGTAAAGATCTCCCGGCTGAATCTTTTTCTCTGTATTTTTCAGCTACTTTTAATCACTTCAGGCAAGTTTTGTAGCTCTACACTTGACCTATGTTTTTCAATATGGCCTCAAAATTGGCAGAAGTTCAAAAACGTCAAAAAAGTGACAACTTTGACTTGAATTTAAAAAAAACATCATCATCGAATTTTATTAAAATTTGCCCTAATAATACTTAATACATCATAATTCTAAAGCAACAAAAAAGTGTTGAATAATATTGTTTTAAAGTATGGAAATAAATACAAAACGGACTTTATGATTTCAATCCCTACGACTGCTCAGTATTCCCTCTTAGAATGCGCAATCGTCAGAAGCTGGTTTTAGTATTGGTATTTTGTAAGTAAATTTTAAACGCTACAGTTGCTGAGTTCATAAGTGTAATTTGTAAGCATTTTTTTCTAATACAATCAAAGGTCTAAAGCTCCTATTCGCTTTCGTACTGTTCTAACGGTGGGACCTAAATTACTGTAAGCATATTCCAACACGTTATTTTGGAGTGACGTGTGTGTAGGAGTAGTTTATGCAAACAATTAATGCACCCGTCGCACTTTCAAGGTGACTTTAACTGCTACCGCCGCTCCAGGGATGAACCGCGCTTTGCAGCCGCTCCTATAGCTATATAACGCCCGGCGCGACCCTGAAATTCACAGCATCATGTGTGCCGCCGCCGCACCGAGGCTTTAGCCGCCGCTATCATCTTTTCATCGCAACGCACCGAACGCCTAGCAGTTATGCCTCAGCCTTCGACCTTCGACCGAGATAACCCTTGTGAGCGGATGTTGTTCGGATCTCGAATTTTGTGTGTCGTTTTCCAGGCGTGGTAGACCCGGTGGGGTCGTTTTCTGTACTCACGTGTTTTCTCTGCGCTGGAGCGCTCCCTCGACAAGCATACTTGGTATATCAGTCTCAGCTCGTACGCCAGACCGAAAGAACATCAGTGTCGACGGTGGGCAGCCTGTGTTAAAAATCCATTCATCTGTCCATCTCCTCTTTTTGGAAAAGCAGCTCTGGGCCCTGCATCCGTCACCTGCTCTTCTGTCTCGCGATAATCTCCGGAAGCGGTGAGCTTTTGCATTCATGAAGAGATTTCCGCGGCGAACTTTTTGTGCCGACTACTCAAAAAGGCACAAACAGAGAATTGAAAAAGGACGTAATTTTCGCAGTGTAAAGACACTCAATGTCGCTGCTCTCAAAAAAGTCCTACTTCCCGAAGAAGCTCTCCGAGTACGAGAAAGTGACTTCATCTGTCAGAATTGTTACCGTCGGTTCAAGGAAGACATAGATAATATGCAGGCAGAGTCAACCGAAACATTAGAAGAATTCCGCCCTGGGGAAGAAATCGTAGAAAATTTAAATTCAAGTGTCAGCCTTACCTCCGAAATCTCGCCCCTAAAGCCACCGAGCGCTCTAAAAAAACGCCTCAGACTTTCCTATGCAAAGCGAAAGCAGGAAGAGGTGGCAAGAGCTATGATGACGAAAATACGATCAGGGATACAGGCAGCATATAATGTCCCAGAGACTTCGCGTGCGTCAGAAGAAAAGTGTGCGCAATGCAGCAGTTGGGAGGACAACCTACATGCTGCCTACAATAGGTGCACGTCCTTTCAAGAGCGTTGCCAGCTGCTGACACTGCTACCACGCAACCTAACCGTGAAATATGTGCAGGAAGTTATTCCAGAGGCAACGAGGTACGTTATCCAAAAATCGAAGAAGATGGTGGATGAGGAAGGCGTATGGTCAACACAGGAGAGATATACAAGATGTAAACTACAACAGGAAGACATTACCACCGTTTTAGAATATTACACCATGGATGAACTCGATTGCTCTAGACAGACTCCGAACAAAAAGGATGTTGTGAGAATCGAGAAGGAAGGAGAGAAAGAATGGGTACCTAAACGCTTCATGACGCGGTCCTTGCGAGAAGCATTCCGCCTCTACAAGCAAGCTCACCCTGCCTCCCAGGTTGGCCTCACAAAATTCATATCCTTGCGTTTTAAGTGGGTGAAATGCTCGCCACAGTGGCAAGTGTGTGTTTGTGTGTGCTGTGCAAACTTTCAGTTGTGCCTCGTGGGACTGCAGAACGCGTCCGGAAGGTCGCTTTCTCCCGAAGATATGCAGAGCCTCTGCGTATGCCAGGAACCTACTGCGTCGTGTTTCCTTAGGAATTGTGAGCACTGTCCACAAGATGGCATTTTCACTTCGGAAAATTTTGAAATGAGCAGCGAGGACGAGGTGTTGATTGCTTCATGGGAATACGGTGAGCTCGTTAAAAAGACTCTGACCGCTTCATCATTTATGAGAGAATGTCTAAGAATGACCATGAAATGGATTCCCCACAACTATATTAGATCTGTGCAAGCAAGAGCAATACATGAAGAAAAACACAGCTGCAAGAGAGGTGCAATTGTTTTGCATTTTGATTTCGCCGAAAACTGGACAGTTGTGCTTCCAGACGCAGTACAAGCTTACCATTGGCAGAAAAAGCAGGTGACCGTGTTTACCTGCGTTGTCACGTCAAGAAAATCGACTCGGAACTACGCCGTAATTTCCGACGATATGTCTCATGATTCAGCTCATGCATGCTTGGCTCTGTCAAAAATCAAAGCACACCTCGAAGACAACGCGCCAATCTACACCAAGATAACATATGTGAGCGACGGGGCTCCCGCTCACTTCAAGAATAAATATCAGTTTCATGAGATACAACGCAGTGAATGTCGAGAGACGTAATGGATGTTTTCGGCCACTGGACAGGGCAAAAATGCTTGCGACGGCGTTGGTGGGCTTGTCAAACATCGAGCATCACACCACAACTTGCGGAAGCCTGCAAGTGAGTCCATACAAACAGCCAGCGGCTTCGTAGACGCAATTAAAGGAACGCTAAAGAACATCACCATTCTGGAGCTCCCACAGAGGGAGCTTGCAGACTTTCGCGAAACGAAGAAGGAAGAATGGAAAATGGCAAAGAAAGTGCCTGGAGTTCAGACGCTCCATATGTGGAAGTACGTTCAAACAAATGAAGGCAGTGCATCCCACGTGGCCTCCACCGCTGCTTCGGAATGGAAGAGACTGTGATCTGGTTTGTGCTTCGTGCTGGACAATATACTGTGCGCATACCGACTTCAACTGCTGCCGTTAATTTCTTGTTACGATTTTCTGAATTGCAATCTGCATATAAAGCGGCATCCCATTTGTAAATTGCGTTCCTATTAAAACTCCTCCTGATTAAAAATCTCGCAGATAAATTGTTCCTCTCAGAAGACGACGTTCTGTCTCCTGACATTGCCCTGTAGAACCTTTGAACACAGAGGTAAACAGATGCAGGTACGGAAACGTCGGCTTCAGAAATACATTAATATAAATTTTTATATATAAAATTTTTTCTAGGAACCCACAAATTATCTAATATTTTTAAAAAATCGATTACATACCAATGTACCTTACGATGATAAATTAGAGAATACAAAAAAAAAACGTTTGACCGCCAGCAGTCAGTTCATCGGGTGAAATAACGAATTTATTCCCATTTTGACGCATTAAGAACGCCGCTAACAAGCGAGTAGAAGCTGTACAAACATTCAGGATGGTTCGCATATTGTGGTAATTGAAATGTAACCACGTTCAGTGAGTGCTAAATCAAATTTCTGACAGTTACTATTTCTAAGAGGCAGTAATAAGCAATTCTAGGTAACAAAAACATGAACTCAGTTTTGCATTTATTTTTATACTTTAAAACAAAATAATGCAACACTTTTTTGGTGTTTTAAAATTATCGAGTATTGAGTATTATTAGGGCATTTTTTAATAAAATTCGATGATGATGTTTTTTTTAAATTCAAGTCAAAGTTGTCACTTTTTTGAAGTTTTTGAACTTCTGCCAATTTTGAGGCCATATTGAAAAATATAGGTCAAGTGTACAGCTACAAAACTTGCCTGAAGTGATTAAAAGTAGCTGAAAAATACAGAGAAAAAGATTCAGTCGGGAGATCTTTACGCATCTTGCCCTAAGGCTGCCCTGAAAAGTGCCTTTTTGGCACCGCACAGCTCCGGAAGCGAAGTTTGCGATTTTTTACTCAGAAGACTGACACAGCAAGAAAACGTTTTTTATATTAATCGTATAGTGCAAGTTGTAATAAAGTGCTGAAAAAATACTTATGCGCGAAAACAACTTATTGTGCATGCAGTGATGCTCCAAACTTGCAACTTTGCGAAGTGGCAAAAACGACATACTCCACCTCTTGTGACATACTATTTTTTTCCGAGAAAACCATGAAGTTCCTTGCAAAACTAAGGTTCATTCCTTTGTGTGGACACATTTACCCATCACATATAAAAATTTAATTGAAAACAAAAAATGGTCATGGGACCTCGATTACCGTTCTTATCTGAACATGCCCATATATATATATATATATATATATATATATATATATATATATATATATATATATATATATATATATATATATATGCATATATATTATATATGCATATTCACTAATTCACAAATCATCTAATGCTGAAACATTTAATGTGACTGCATTTTTTTTTTCAGGCAATCTTCATTTGGTTCTGTAGCAGTCAACTGAGTTGTGCGCAGTACACCAAACATACAAGGAAGCATTGGAAAGCAGTGGAGGTTCTGAACCATCTGCTATATCCCAGTTTTTGCATCAGGTCTATGATCGAATGCTGAGCACGGCCTGGTACGTATTTTCGTGCTTACACGTCTTGGATTGCTTCGTTTGATAATGAACATGCACGCGCTTATCGCAGGTGCAGCTGCGCAAGATGTATGGTGATGCCATCGCGCGCAGAATGTGTGTGCTGCCGCGAAGATGTCCAAGTCTTGCCGAAGATAATGAATGGGCAAACGTGCGTCACGGAAAACTCCGAATTCGTTACATACTGCCTTACGCCATTCATTCTAGACGTCGAGTATAAAAAGCTCCATTCAGAGTTTTCACGATGTCGTCGAAGTGAATGCGTAAGATATTTGTTTTTTTCCAGTGGCAGATAATAAGTAACTTGGACTATATTCTGCATTATTTCTCAGTCGATACACAGATACACTGCGTACCGGCAGTTTGCGTGGTGGGCGTACGGTCGCCTAGGTTCCGGGAACCGCGTCGTCTTGCCCAGCTGCACAGTAAACCTGATACGGAAAACGTTCCCATCGCCTGAGTACACAGGCTTCAAGTGGTTCTAGGTAAGTGCAATGACAAACGCATTTGTATGCGCTATGCTGTCGCGCCCTGCTTGCTAATATTACGCTCACTGTGCGCAGTGGCATGCACCAATACACAGATGGATGAACCCGTGGATGAACCCGAATGTCAACGGCACCGTATTCATTTCGTAAATAAAGAGATGACGGTGATTTCGAGGCCTATAAAATTTGCTTCTGCTTTCTTCCTTTACTTTACAATGACGACTCTCCAACTTGCATGGCCAGTTTGCACCCATTACAGTCACTCAATAATCTCGCGTTCGTTACGTGTAATTACATTTGCCGTGCACAAGGCGGGAGATTATTACTAATGGGGAGAAAAAGAGTTAAAAAGCAGGGAAGGGCTTTTTTTATTGAAACGTCCACAGCGCCCACACGCATGCGTCTGAATGTAGAAACGACTTTTTTGATGGACCCGCCGCGGTGGCTCAGTGGTTAGGGCGCTCGACTACTGATCCGGAGTTCCCGGGTTCGAACTCGACCGCGGCGGCTGCGTTTTTATGGAGGAAAAACGCTAAGGCACCCGTGTGCTGTGCGATGTCAGTGCACGTTAAAGATCCCCAGGTGGTCTAAATTATTCCGGGGCCCTCCACTACGGCACCTCCCTCTTCCTTTCTTCTTTCACTCCCTCCTTTACCCTTCCCTTACGGCGCGGTTCAGGTGTCCAACGATATATGAGACAGATACTGCGCCATTTCCTTTCCCCAAAAAACCAATTATTATTATTATTTTTTAATGGTGTCCAAACTTTGCACAAGCTGGAAGCAAATACTGCTGGGTAAATAACACTCATTAGCTGCGTGATAGTGGCAGTACTTTCGCCGAGGTTAAATGCTTTCAAATATACCGTACATAAACTTTCTCGGGTGCTTTACTCTAATGTTGATGTTAAAAGGTGCTGTGCATCAGCACCCTTAAGCAGACGCCTCTTCGGACTTCCTGTCTCAAACATGCGTCACTTCCGGCATGCACTAATGGCGCCCGTTTTCCCAGTTTCGGTTTTAAAAATGCTGATTTTTGCATGCCGCTTGCGCAGTAACCGCAGAAATCTGGAGAGTAATATTTTGCTGGTAACATACCCCAGAGGTATACTATTGAAAAGTTATATTTTAAATGTTGGGAAAATTTCGGTCAAGTTGGCGTTTAAGGGTCCAAACGCTCGACATTGGCTCAACCACCAGGATCCCCTTTTCCCTGGACACGGCGATGCCACGCACGGCTAGGCGCAAGTGCTTGACTCCGTGGTGATGCACTGTTCGCCATCATCCCCTTGCGGGGATGTCCTTGCAGATGCTCGGGAACCCGTGATCTCGCCACTCACCAACGCCTGCAAGCTGCAGACGCCCCCCTGCGGGGACAAGTGAGGTTTGTATAAAAGCAGCCAAGGCACTCCAACCGCTCAAAAGAGGCAAAGAAATTGTTTGGAAGCAGCACAAGGGTGGCAAATCAGAATTCAATGTCTTGGCCGTGACAGTGATGCGGAAACAGAATGAGATGTAAGGCTGTTCATGAAGGATGTGTAAAAACTACCGATTCTCATGCGAAGCACATCAGGCAAAGTTCCTAGCGTTGGAAAGTGAAACAAGTTGCAGTATGCTGCTAGACTCCTGGCTTTGCGTGCAGTTAAGAAACTGGCACAGCCAACTATTGTCGTTACACTAAGGACATGTCCACAATAGCAGGCAAAAAAATCGTAGTCTCGGCTGCAGCGACCCAAAAGCTTCTCGTAGCGAGTGCCTTCCCGGTGAACGGCACCTCAGTCCCGGTCTCCTGCGTGGGTCCTGCGGTCATGAACGTCACGGGGAAGCCTGCCGCTCTTCGTAGGCCACGCCGTGCTCACCTTGGCATTCAGCCCTTGTGGAAAGTGCTCGAGGTAACCCACCAAACCCTGAGGGGCCGGCAGCATGTCGACAACGGACAGCGGCTGGTCCGGATGAATATGCAGAAGCCCGTGCCCAATTTCATATCCGTCCTGGGGCACCGCGCCATGTGCGATTACCGTGGTTTCTGCAAAGTGTGTTCCCGCGTGCAGGCGGTACGGTGGGCCGCACGCAGCGGCGGACTGCCTGCGCCCATGTTCGTACGCTGCAGCCGCCGCCAGGAAGCCCGAGGCACCCTGACCTGGGCCAGCCAAGGGACCTGGAAACGACAACCTGCGGACGCCCGCCAAGCAGTGGCAGGTCAACACCGCCCTGGAAAACCAGGCCGCGAGCCCCCCGGACGACCCCCCCCCTCCCCCGGGAGGACCAGAAAGCGAACCCCCCAGCTGCCACCCCCAGCGTGGACCATACCGTCGACGCACTGCGGAAGAGCTTCTCGAAGCTCTTCGCCTTTGACTCCGCCACGTCCCCAGCCACCGCCTCCGACGCAACGGGCGCCTTCTCACCAGAGCCGCTCACACCTTTCGGCTCGGAGGATGAGGAGAGCAAGGACTCAGAGTCCACCTCGTCCCTGACGGATAAGGGCGGGCCGATCGAGAGCAGTTCAGTGCTGCGCCTGACGGGGGACCTGACCTGCGAGCAGCGCCAGGCCCTCCTCACCACCTCGGAACACCAAGGGCTGCCCCGTCGTGCGCCCCGCCGCTAGCACAAGGAAGAGGAGGAGACACAACAAGCCGGCGGCGGCTTGTCGCCAACACTAGTTGCTACTCAGGCGGCGACGAGTGGAACGCTGAGTCATCACCAGCCGGTGAACCTGCCGCTCGATCTACGAGCTCAGGCCGAGGACGAAATGGTCACAGGAAATCTAGCGGCACTGAAACTTCAGCGCTTAGCATCACCATCATGGTGTTAGTGCACCTCCTCTTCCTGAATGTTCAGGTATCTAGGTTGCCGGACAAGCAGAGAGAAATGATGCACGTTGCCCAAGCACAGGGCGTCGACATCCTGTTTTTAGAGGAAACTAACCTATGTTGCCCGCGCAAAGTCACCGATTTTAAGTCCAGGTTTTGTGTTCATGCCTTTTTCGTCAACTACTTCTGTTTCGTGCGGTGTCGGTGTGGTTTTTGTGAACAGCTCTTTTCGCTCTGGCGCGCACTGCATTTACGGCATAAACGGTCGCACATGGTCAATTTTTATTTGGGTGGCAGGCGTGTCAGGGCGTTAAGTGGTCTACGAACCAGCCCTCCGTTCTGATTCGTGTAGCTTTTTTATTTGTTGGATTCTTTTCTGTGAAGACTGCTATCCTTGTCTTCTTGTCGGAGATTTCAATTGCGTTTTAGATCCCGTACATGATGTGCAAGGTCCAGGCCAGGGGCGACCTTACGTCGGGGCACGATCACTGCGAGATATTTGTGTTCAATTTTGTTTGACTAACGCGTGGGTAAAACTACATGGTGACAGTTTTGACTACCAGGGAGAAGGGCAAGTCGGCTAGTCGTCTTGACAACACCCCACGCATTATCGATCATCGACCACACGTGTAGACGCGTGGCGTATGGATCTACCATGTCTGCTGACAGCGTGACAGCTATTGAACGGGCAGCACAGGGGGCTTATCTCTGAGGAGATAAACACCACCCTTGTCCGTATTCGCGTCGTGCAGCGCGGTGCGCCGCTTTCGCCATGCGCTTTATCTCGGCCTGTTAAAAGCTCGCTATCACACGCTACTACGACAGTCCTCGCGGGCAGCAAGCAAGTCAGGCACTAGTGCAAGGTAGACCTGTGTCAGACCCCACAGTATTACGGCAGGTGCGCCCAGGTAGCCTTGATGAGACACGACAGGTCCGCGTGGAGGAGGTTGTTTTGCCAGACGGTTCCAGGGGCAGCAGCACGGCTGTCATCTGACGCTTTTGAGCGTCACTTTTCGCTGCTGTTTGTTTCTGAGGCAGGACAGCGGGAAGCCGCCTCCTTTGCGTACGCTTTACGCAGCTTTTGTGGCCAGTTGCCGCAAGTGCCAAGCGATCAGCGCCCTGGTCAGCTCAGGCGAACTGTTTGCCACCGTTAAAAACATGAACGCTGCCTCAGCTCCAGGCCCTGACGGCATTTCCACCAGCTTTTATGTGAGGTTTTACACCGTCCTGGAGGAGCTTCTCCGGGTGGTGAACGCCTTCGTCAGGGATGGCGAGAGGCCGCAGTCATTTAGAGAGAGCCTTGTTGTGTTCATCCTTAAACCTGGCGGGTGCCCATCTGATTCGCAGGCACGGCGCCCGATCACTCTGCTTAACGCAGATTACAAGATTGTGGCGTCACTGCTGGCTAAAAGGTTGAGTAAGGTTTTAGCGGTGCTCGTAAGCTATACACAGACCTGCAGCGTGCCTGGACGATCGGTGTTCTCGTCTCTCGCACTAACGCGTGACTTCTTCACGTTCACCTCAAAAACGGGAATACCGGGTTGTTTCGACTCACTTGATCAGGCTAAAGCCTTCGACCGAGTTGAGCACCGCTCCCTTTTTGGAGTTCTCGGGGCTTTCGGCTCTCCGCCCGAGTTCGTGGCGCGGTTAGAGCGACTGTATTCCGGCCTTACAGTTCGGTTGCTTTTTAACGGCTCGTTGAGCGAACGCTTCAATATCAACGCTTCAATATCGAGTGTTGTGTTTAGACCCCCTCCTACGCCACGTAGCGGAGTGTCCATTGGTGCGTGGGTTCCCTTTGCCTGGCCAAGGTCAGGTGAAGGTGTCCGCGTACGCTGACGACGTGTCCCTGTTTTTGCGGGACGAAGACAGCTACGCAGCGTTCTTACGGCTTTTTGCGAGTTACAGCGAGCTGTCCGGCGCCCTGCTTAACAGCAGCAGGAGCAAAGCTCTGCGCTTTGGCGCTTTTGTGTCAGACCTGCTGGGCGACGTAGAGTGGGTCGCGGCGGTTAATGTTCTTGGCGTCGTGTTCCTCTCCTCAGGAGTGGTAGCTCGCGAGTCGTGGTCGCAGTTAAGATCGACATCAGAGCGACGTCTCGAAGTAGCAGTGCATTTTCGCTTGTCGCTGTCTGAGCGCGTTTTTATTATTAGATCATCTGTGTGCGCGCCACTCTTCTACGCAGCTCGCGTCGCCTGTTCGCCGCGCACATTCACGCGTCGTTTGGCCATACTTTGTGGCGCTTTTTTCTGGGCGGGAAAGACGGAGACCGTCCCTCGCGCGCTCCTCCGCCTTCCCACGTGCATGGGCGGGTTCAGCTTGCCCGATTTGCGCACAATATGCAGTGCTCTAACTGTCCGAGGCGTCCGCGACCTGGTCAACGTCACCGACTACCCGGAAAGGGTATTTCTCGCCTACCTTCTTGGCACGTCGCGGCGCCTCTTTTTTGGTCAAGTAACAGCTCCTTCAGCCGAACAGCAGCCGAGGTTCTTTAGGTATGTCTGTCGGGCGGCCGAGTCTCTCACAGCCGCCCTGCCAGAGGTCGACGTCACTAAGGCACAGGCCTCCCGCGTTTGCAAGCTCCTTGCTATCCAGGAGGCTGCAAAAGAACAGCTCGAGCGGAGCAGGCGGGTGCGTTGGCGAGATTTGACGTATAGCACTCTTCCACCGGACGTTCGTGACTTCGGCTGGCTGCGAGGCTGGAGGGTCTTGCCCACGGGAGTCCGTGTTGCAGCGTAGGGCATCACCCCTTCTTCGCGGTGTCCTCAGTGTGGCTACACTGAAACCCTACAGCATGCCATGTTTGAGTGCGTGGTTGCTAGAACGTTTTGGCGGCTCATGTCGAGTATGTTTTTTGTCACCTTGAACTCCCGCACCAGGCCATGCGAGTCGTTTGTGCGGCTTCTGTGTGTGTGTGGGTGCCTTTGTTTTGTGGCGGCAGAGAGGCGCGGCTTCCTTGCAGGGTCGACCCCAGCGGGCCATGTTCCCATTGTTGCAGAGGGTGAGATTGCACCTGTTCAAACAGGCGTGCTTAGACTGGGTCACCCTCGACGAGGAAGAATTCCTGCGCCGATGAAGCAACCGGTTCATCAACACAAGCAGGAGCTGCGTCACCTTTGTGAACTAAGCCCATCATTGACCATAGACTTTCGAGAGTAGCTGTGGACATTACTGGATCCATAACAGCGGCGTCCAATAAAGGAAATCGTTACATACTCACTCTAGTGGATATGGCAACGAGGTTCCCGGAAGCAGTGCCTTTGAAGACTATTGATACGGTGCAGCTTTGCTTGAGATGTTCTCGTGTTATGGGGTGCCAAATCCTCAGTAATCGTGGATTGAACTTTACATTTACATTTCAAGTTATGTCTAAAGTTATGGAAGATGGATCGCCTGCTGGCTGTCAAGGACTTATTCACTACACCCTGTCACCCCCATGGCGAAAAGCCAAAAGGACTGAAAAGGCATCACTCACGTTCACCTATCCAGAACAGCCTTCATTTTTCCCCTTTTGAAATGTTGTATGGACGAAGAGTGCGTGGTCCCTTGGCAATTCTCGAAGAGATTTAGAGCAACAAACAGTTGGAAACATGCTTCAGTTGAGAGGAAAACTCCAGGAGACTTCCAAAATCGCGCATCAGAGATATATAAAAAGATATGACAAAAACGCCAAAGCGCGGTCACTGAAGCCTGACTGGCGACGAAGTGTTCATACTGCTTCCTAAAAATTATTTCACGTAAACATGCTCAAGAAGTATGAAGAACGAAGACACGGGGCAGGAATGGCGTGCAGACCGATTCATGATGAGAAAGATTCAGGAAAATTCAGGCTTGGATGGGGAGAAAATCTCGGAGATAAAGGAACTGTTTGAGCGGTATACTCATTAACCTCAGGAGACTTTTTCGAGGCGATTCGCGGACTTTTGCACCCATACCATAAGGTTTCAGGGTTCTGCGTCATAAATATCTAAGGGTTACACTCACAAATAAATTAAACTGCTCGAAACACATTTCAGAAATTTCTGCTGCTGCGCTTGCGTAAGGGCTAGTATGCGGCGTTTGTGTGGGACCTACATAATGAAAAAGATATTGTACAACTTGAGCATGTCCAAAGACAATATAGGAGGCATGAAGATACCCATGGAGGAGTTGTCAAAGAAAAAGACTGCACATGAAACGCGGGCCCTGTTTCAACGCCTCTGGAACGAGGACTAAAGTCAGCGGCTGTTGCTACCTCCTAGACTTCGCCACCGGTACGAGGATGCTCCAACGCCGACATCCAGCTAAGGCAACTTTAAGAGGCGGTTATAAGCATATATTGTGTTTTCACAGTGTCAAATTCTAAACAGCACAGAAAAGATACATCCGCCTGCTGACAGCTCTTAAAAATAACTGGTTTTTCAGGAAAGGAAAATGGCGCAGTAACTGTCTCGCATATCTTGGTGGACACCTGAACCGAGCTCTCGCGGCAGCACCGACTGACTCCCTTTACCTGATCCTCCCCTCAACACTCCTCTCGTGGAACAGTGGTGTCTCTTAAAACAAGGTACCACCTGGATTTTTGTCCGTACTCCGTGTCCGAGATGAAAGCTGCAGCAGCTGTATTTACAGAGCTAATGAGGAAGGTGCTACAAGGCCTTGAGAATGTAGAACATTATAACGACATCTTAGTGGCGACTCATTCGTGACCCGAGCACTTGGAAACTTTCGAAAGAGTATCTGACAGAATCCGGATGGCTAACCTAATGGATTCAGCCAACCAAATGCGATATATAGGGTTCGAAGCTGTGGCATTATACCATTGGACTGGGTCACAGATATTTTGCACAAAATCCAAACAGCTCAACCACCGAGAACAAAGGAAGTACAATCGTTTCTCGGGTTGACTGGTTTTTATACAGTTTATACCTAATTACGCGGACGTTGCGGTGTCGTTAGTGTAATTAACAAAGAAGGAGCTAGTAATAATGTAGAATGACCATCCGAGCATGACCAAGCTTCCTGGTTAAAACAACAACCACCGGTGTTGCTAGCTCCAGCTCAAAGCTGAGCAGAATTACTCCACTGTGGGAAAAGAATGTCTTGCTTTGGTGTGGGCGGTGAAATGTTTCCATTTATATTTGTGGAGGAAACCGTTCCGAGCGCAGACTTATCACCAGCCGCTGGAATATTTGAATAAAAGTAAGATGACGAATGGCAGAGTGATGAGATGGAGTCTGACATAAGGAGGAGAAAATGCTGGTGCAGATTTTATGAGCAGAATGTCAGAAAGGTGCAGAAAACATGTAATTAATTCGCTCACGTTACTTTGGGCTTTATTCGTGCATTAACATTTTGTATGCTGTTGCTGGAAATGTGATTGATGGTGGCCTGTGCATAAAAGTAAGAAAGTGACATTTGTTCTTATACAGTGCCTTAATACAGTGGTCAGTGGAGCAGTTGTGGTGGTGAAAATATTGGTCTATGAAGTGTTGAGGTGTTCGTGTGGTGATGATTTCGTGTGCTTCAAAGACAGGAGTAAAAACACTAGACCTAAAAAGAAAGGCACGCTAATTGGTACATGGCACTTCAGAGAAAGAGTACAGTGGTATTTTTGGAAGAGATAGAGATGACAACGACGAAACCGAAAAAGAGGCGGAATTAGCTTCAAACGCCACAGTGTAATAATCCATGCCCTAGTTTGTGTCCACATATAACCCATCCATTCAGCGCTGTCAGTGCACGCATTGTTATTCCCTCCTCTCGCTGTGGTTCTCTGTTGTGCCTGCACAGAAGCGTTACGTCAATCGGCTTAGAGACCAGACTGGCATCTTGTAAGCCACAGCTGTGCCCCTCAACGACGAAAGCGGCAGCAGGAAGCTTGCATAGAGACTTTGGCCGTACCCTGACCACCGACAGCTGCTGCTAAGTCGCGCCGCCTGGTAAGCGCAGTAAGCCGTTGAATGCCAAGATGCATGTCCCACGGCTTGTAACGTGGGACAGAGCTTCAACTGTGTACCGTGTGCAATAAACCCCGTGAGCAGCGGCCAGAAGCCACAATTGACCGCGCGTCCGCTGATCCCGCCGCATCTGCCAATGTTCCACAAACAACTGCGCTGGTTTGTTCAAATACTGAAGCAGTGGCGAAGCCAGCGGGAACAGCAGACTAGTAGCCAAAGTTCTTCAATCCAACAATTTACAAAGCTGGATCTAAATTCATGCACCACCTACGGCCTGCATGTCCTGGTTGCAGCACCGATTGCCCCGTTAATATACTGCATCAAAGGTGCCGCCAGCAGGTGATTGCCAGAGTTCTTTAATACGACCGGCTACAACAAAACTCAGAATCGAAATCGATGCTTCACTTGCTGACTGTGTGTCCCCGATGCGGTGTTTATTCGCCACGTTGCATAGGTGAGCCACAGCTGGAAATTTCAGACCTCCGAACAGGAAGAAAAATAAATCTGGACAAGGCTTTGAGGACAGTTATTGACGTTGCTAACAAGATAGTCCTCGTGGCTAACAAAATACTCATTACATAATGACCTCAGGAGGCTTTTTCGAGGCGATTCGCAGACTTTTGCGCCCATACCGCGGATGTGCGTGGACGGGCAGAGATATGGGACACGGGCGACCTAGGTTGCTTATGCGCAGCTCCATGCCAACACTAGGAAACTTACCCGGAAGACATTATTGTGCGCTGTCACGAAAAAGGTTGGATGGACTTGAATCTTGTCATAGATTGGATTCAAAGCGTGTGGGACCGAAGAAGGCCAGGCGCATTGTTGCATCCGGAAGAAATATTGGTTCTGGACTCCTTCCGAGGTCATTTGACACCCAGCGTCAAAAAAAACTACAGCGTGACCAAACGCATCTCGTTATACCGGGTGGCATGACCTCCATTCTTCAGCCTCTGGACGTTTGCATGAACAAGCCCTTCAAGGATCGCTTGCAACAATTATTACTGGGAGTGGATTGAAAGCGGATCAACAACAACGCCTGCAGGTAGGCTGAAATGCCCAAGCGTGTCTACCGTTGCCCACTGGGTTTCAGCAGCCTGGTACGGGCTGCCTCATGATTTGGGCTGCCGTGCATATAAGAAATGCTCAATTTCAAATGCTCTACACGGAAGCGAGGACGACCTGCTGTGGGAGGCAGCCAGAGACAACGAAGAGTCAAGCTGTGATGATGACAGTGACGGCGACAACTGCCATGAGGATGAGGGTGTATAGGAATGCCTGTTTGGCTTGTATTTCAATAAAGTTGTCTTTGACCCTCATAACTGTGCGATGTTGGTTCCTCACGTCACATTCGGGTTGTTTCGGTTTTTCTGTCGCACGCCCGAAGTCTACCCTCGCGTTACAATCGTAGTTTTTTTTTTTCCCATTTTCACACCCAAAAAGTCGACCCTCGCGTTATATTCGTGGTCGCGTTACATTCGAGTAAATACGGTATGCTGTGTGAAGTAAGTGTTGGGAGCAGATTTCTTCATTTTACCCTTAAAAATTAATTGTTTGATTAATTTACTGTTACTTGGTACACACATTTTGTATGGTGAAGTTCAGAAGGCTGTAATAGGATTAATAATTGACATATCAAGAACTGCTCTCAACATTTCATAACTCACTCTTCTGGCTATACCTTTTAGTGTCAGGGGACCTATGCCAGGCAGAGAGGCCAAAGTTGAAAGGGGTGATGTCCAATCATCTCATGGAAGTTTCGGAGGTTGTGGATGCCTCTGGGCAGCTCTGCCACTAGGCTCCGCAGGAAGATGGATTTATGTGTAAAACACCTCACAGAGATGCGGTACACCCAAAGCTAAAGGTGGTTTCTCTCATATCAAGGCAAAGAAAAGGAAGGAATGCAAGGATAGCGCAGTATAAAAAAAAAAATTGGTGGTGTTTTAGCTCTGGTTAAACCTGGAGTGCCGCGACAGCTACAGCTGGCCGAGTGGAACTTGGTCACGTGACCAACCACATGATAAGCCACGGCGGTGCGCCGCCGGCAGCTGCTCCGCACCACGTGACGTGACAGCACGTTGGCACAGCCACTGGGCGGCGGCACAGCCACTGGGTGGCAGCGACGTCACCGCTTCGGCGCCGCCATGCTGAAGGCTCGAAATGCTACCGTAATGCAGCTATCGCTACAAAACAGAAAGGCGACACAGGACCTTTCACCGTGCACAGGACAGAGGGTTGCGATTATTCACCGGACAGCGGAGACAACGTGGGGGCAGCTAACAGGAGAGCAAAGGCCGCGAAGCTGTTGACATGTTCGTGTATAGGGCTGTCTAGCACTCAGAATGAAGTCCACTTACGAAGATTGTCACTTGCTAGACGTGCAATCTGGCACAGCTAAACGGAATAACTAAGTGCACTCGCCAAAGTGCGCACTCAGGTCGGAGTACGTTCACAGAACACGAGTGCGCCTCGACGGCAGCAATTTTTTGGGCATGAAAAGTAATATAAAACTAAATGTGGATACAAATTTCATTTACCTGTTATATATAAGTTTTATTACTTCAATGGTTCTATGAAAGCGACCAGCAAAACAACGCATCATTAAAACGTTCTGTACACAGTTGAAAAAAATGAGCTCTTAAAGGAGTAACACTAATGACTGCGCTCTTACCGCACCCTTATTGCGCAGCCTAGAAAAAACGGCCGAATTCAGGGGGCGGAACGTCATCCCACGCCTTTCACACGAATATTTTTCGCCGTGACTTTATTATTGTATGTGTCTGCTACCACAGACATCAGTCACTTTTTCCCCTGGTGTGAAACATGTAACTGCGTGTTTCAGGCTTGGGGCGTCACCTTTTCTTCATTATGGCGCCGTCGGCGACCTGGTGTCCACCGAAGCCGCAAGTCTTCGATGTCACCGTCTCTGCGAGGACTAGTCCTGAGATCGTTGTTGACGAGGCGGCCTCGATAGCGAGTCTTCCCAAAGTCTACTGTGTCCAGCATATGGGCGCAGAGTCCTTTCAAGTGACATTATCCACATATCGCGTAGTTTTCGCCGGCTACCCGGTCATCGGCAGCTGGCGTATCCCATTGTTCCAGTCGGGCCACGGGTCACCACTGTGGTCTGCCTGTTCCTGCCCGCGTACGGAACCAGTGAGCCTCTCGCCCAGGTCCTCGGCCAATATGGGCAGGTCCTGTCGGTTACAGTAGGCCAGATTGGGTCTTGCCGTGGCACCCTGACTATGACGCAGTATATTCGATGTCTGCATCAACCCCGGTACCCAACTATCTGCGAGTCGCTTGTCACCGGGCCACCTTTAGCTCCAAAGGAATGCAGCGCGTTTGCCGGCGGCGTGGTTCCTCAAGCCTCTTCCAGGCGCAGAACATGGCTCCTTTCTAAGGGCGCGGCGGCTTTCATGCTCATCAGACAGACGGCTGTGGTCTATTAGTTTGGGGTTTAGAGGCGCAAGGGCGAATAAGGCCAAAGAGCACCAATACAATGTTTGATCAACTCTTTGTGATACTGGGTGAAATGAGATGGAGTCATGACATCCTGTGTATTAAAAACATTGGCGGTGGTTTAGCTGTGGTTAAACCTGGAGCGACGCGAGAGCTACAGCTGGCCGAGTGTAACTTGGTCACGTGACCAACCACGTGACGAACCAAGTGATCAGCCACGGCGCCGCACCGCCGGCAGCTGCTCCGCACCATGTGACCAACCACGCGCCGCCACGCTGAAGACTCGAAGTCCTACCGTAATGTAGCTATCGCTACAAAACGAGACTAAAAGCCATTGCCACATGCCCATATGGCATATGGCACCCCGCCGCCACGCTGAAGGCTCGAAATCCTACTGTATGTAATGTAGCTTTCACTACACAACGAGACTAAAAGCCATTGCAAATAGCTTGATTCAATAAGTCTCATCTAATATAACATAAATTGTGTTGTGAGTTGGGTAAAAATAACAAAAGAAGTTTAAATGGGAGCTAACAGCTGGGCTTTGCCACGAGCAAGAGGGCGAGGAGTTCTCTCCCACCGTGCTTGGTTACGGCGCCCTCTTGTCGGTGACAGGGTACCCTTATCATCAAGTTAATCTGCGGCAACAAAAAATTAAAGTTCACAAGATTGTTAAAAATATGATTCCATTTAAATAAAATATGACGACGTGATATGCTACAATAAGGCCATCTTGTAATAAAAGCGAAGTATGAAATGGTATGTGATAGTCGCAAAATTCTCCAAAATGTGCGACGATGAGTGTCGTAAAAAGCACAGGTTAGAAGAACCCAAAAAACAGAAAGTGGTCCATTTTAGTGCTCGCAATCCGGCTACTGTGCTCCCAAAAGGAAGTAGTTTTGTGTTAAGTGTCTCGACAGCCCCTTTGGCTTCGTGTGGTCGGTGTGCGATCCCCTCTGGCACAAGAAAGACAACACCAGTCACCGAGGAGAAAGCAGCTGTGCAGCAGCATGCCTTCAAAGCATGCTGCATGCAGTAACCTTCCGGCTGCGCCGCATCTGTCTCCAGTCATTGAAAGCAGACAAGGTGCCCAACTACTCGGCAAGAAGTGGTTACGTCTGCCTGCCCAAGCCACAGCGCTTTCCCGATAATACTGTAAGTGAGCGATTGATTTTCCTTCACATTCCTTTCGTGCAAATACACCTGAAGGGCAGTGTGAAATCAAAGGACTGGTAGTTAATGTGGCAGTGGACATTGGGGAGATGCTTACGGCACTATTCGAACGTTGAGCACGATGGATAGATCCATCTGCGTCAACATCAAACGGCGGAAGGTAGCCAGACACGTCTACCTCTCGCGCTTCGTCAAGAAAAGAGAAATCTTACTTGGTTACACCGCCTCCAAGATATCTAGACCTAGTGGAGAAATTGAGTCAGAGTCCTGCTCATGAAGAAACTGTAGAGGCGGTGGTGACTGCTTGGAGGTCTCCGACCCAGTTCAAGTCGCTACTTCTCTCTCACTAAGGCAGCAGACTGTGGTTTGGGACGACATCCTTCTTACAATGACACCTGGTGAGGGCAAACACCACATATATCCTTTACGACGAGCACGCAGAGGAACTGTCCTTCCCTCAAATCTACCTTGGTGAACGACGTAAAGTTAACTATGCAGTTCAACCCGCGCCATACACAATGGCATTTATCGAAACCCATCGAGCAGACCGTACAGGCTTAACTCCTTTGCATGCCCTCCACATTTTAATGAAAGTAATGAGATTCAGAATCTGTTCTTCCATGACTCTCTTTAGAAACTCTTGCCTCAAGCGGGAGGTCACCAAAGCACAGCTGTCAGATGAAAGCTTCATCGAAAAAGCTGGCCAACACGATATGGTTATTATGAACAGTATACCAAACCCTGCTCAGTATTGGCATGGCAGGAAGAACATCTCTTTGCAATGGTTTGACACTTGGGAAAGCCCACAGTCTTCCTCACCATCTTGCCTCTTGGGTACATTGGCATACTCTTCTCCGGCTACTACAGAAGTTACGTCTCAGACCAAGCCATGTCAATTTTCATTGAGAATATGAAGTGCTACTAAAGAGCCGAGCTTGTGAATTAGGATCCTGTGGTGTGTGCCATTAACTTCGACTATATGCCACACGTCATACTAAATCTCCTCGCTAACAAGGACTCTCCGTTTGCACCTCACACGGTCCTGGAATACTTTAAGAGAATTGAGTTTCAGCACAGGGGTAGTGCACACGCACATATTCTCTGGTTGAATAACGCTCCAAACAAAGCTATCGACCGATATGCCCGAAACCATCTGGATGGCAGAAACGTTGCTCTCAGTAGACCATGCGGGTCTCGGTAGACAGTGGACACAGATCCAAAAGCGCACCCACACGTGCTACAAGCACAACAGGTCCCAATGTAGATTTAATGCTCCATTATGGCCCATGGATGAGACCACTGTGGTCATCTCGCTTCCGCCACCCACGTATGAGCTCGAGCGACTGCGGCATCAGACAGACCATGCACTAGGTTCTCGAGACTACCTCTTACGACAGCATCCAACAGTTCTGGAAGCACCATAGGATCCACAATCGCGAGGAATACGTTTCCATCTTTCGTTCTGGCATTACTCGACATACGCTGATGCTCAAGCGGGATGCCTCGCAAAAGCAAGTCAAGTGCCGTAGCCGACGAGTAATTCGGACTTGTAAGATATTTCGGACCTCGGTGAGGCGCTGTCAGTCACCCCATAGAAGCACATACATATTCGCGACGGATATTTCGGATATCAAAAGTCGGAAAGTTCGAATTTTCGGACTAATTTCAGTCGCCTGCGGGCCAAAATCGGCCACCTTATCGGCTTTTCGCCGGCGCAAAAAGTGCCATCTTGGATTGAGGTGGATTTACGCTGCAGTTGGATTGGCTTGACATACTTTCGGTACCTCATTGTTGCCAGTAGAGGTCCCTGCGATCTCTGACACTTTGAGGTGGCAGCCGGATTGTCATCGCCGTCAACTTGCTTTTGTCACCGACGTTGTCACGGCCAGTTATTGCTTGTCCCATACGTTGAAATTTGGTTGGTGGGGGAAAGAATGTGCAGGAGCTATCTCGCATCTTGGCCGGGAGAAATAAAGGAGGGACTGAGAGAAGGAAGGAAGAAAGAGGTGCCGTAATGGAGGGCTCCGGAATAATTTTGACCACCTGGGGATCTTTAACAGCGCACAGCACAAGGGCGCCTTAGCGTTTCGCCTCCATGTAAACGCGGCCCCCGCGGTCGGGATCCAACCCGGGTACTCTGGATCAGTAGCCGAGCGCCCTAACCACTGAGCCACCGCAGCGGGTCTCATACGTTTGCCATTCGTATCGTCACTTGGGTTCCTCTGACCGCGTCGACCGAGTGGCGCTCAGTCTTCATGAAGTTACATCCGTTCGCCGTTTTGTGATTGCGTCCGGTGGTTCCGCCACTTTGAACGAAAAGTGCCTTATCTTTGCATGTGTTTGACGAGCGGTGTGGTGTACACTCGAGCTGTGGACAACATGGCCCCGACAAGTCCGTCAAAGAAGCGTGGGAAGTATTCCAACTAAATGCGGTGACCTTGTTGTCTAGCGTGTACAGTGAAAGCACAACTTTGGCGCAAATACATGTCAAATCGTCGCCAGCAAGAGAAATTTGTCACGAGGTAAAATCAGTGATATTTCTAAGCCGGTTTCATCTCAATAAAGTGTTTTTTTTGTACTTCACAGATTTTTCGGACTGTTCGATTATTTGGACCATTTTCTGGGTCCCTTCGAGTCCGAAAAATCGGTCGGTGACTGTACTTCAATCCTTGGATTGCGTCGGTGCTCGATTCGAACATATGTTTTAAATCATCCTTGGTGTCTATGCCTGTGCAACGTATGTTGTCGAGTACGTTATTAAGGCAAACCGTGGCATGTAGAACCTGCATCGCGCACTCAAGACATTCTGGTGTCGTACCCTGAAGCTAATATGACGGACTGGAAGGCCTTACGACAATACAAACCAATCGTGCAGTTATCACTGTAAACACAGCCTGGCCAGACAAAAGGCCACGGATTCACGAGACAAAGCAACAAATGGATGAAGACAGTCCGGATGCCTCCAGTGCTGTCGTCTTTAGAAAGAAATCAGTGCAAAGTTACGAAGATAGACCACTTCGTCTGCAAGGCATTACATACGCAGAGTTCCGAAACCAACTACAATCACTTATGCACTCCTCGAAAGCAAACGGCCACCCTACGTTACTCGTACCCCGACTCGGACCCAGTGAACTTCGAAAGAGAACATGTCCTTCTCTGACCGTTTCAAAGGGAAGCTGACATCCCGAACCAAAACAACTTCAAGACCACCTTGAACGGAAACCAAAATCACATGACTTGATTCAACGCTATCTTGCATAGGCGTGTTGAACTCCCGAGCAGCGAAACTACCAGTGAACCTAGGTCATGTGCAAGTACACAAGGCGTATACACACTATGTACAAAGAGGCACTGCGCACAAGCATCCAATACTCTAGCCAAAGATTTAGCCAAAGATGATAAAGATGATCGCCCTAGTGCGCTTACTTTGGTTGGAGAAAATAACAAAACTACAAACATCCTCGGTTAATTTGCCGAACTGTAATCCAAGATTGTCCAACCGCGCTGTCCCGCAGTTAAGGCCAGACGAGAGAGACATAATGCCTCGAAAAGGATTGTGCGCCAAAATGAGGATGACGAACGGAGGCTAATACGGGATTATTCGAGAAGTCACCCCACCGCCTCACTATGCCTGACTCATTACCTTTGCAGATCTTTAACAGTGCTGCTGGCCCTGTAAAGACGTTTGTGCTTCGCCTAATAATGAACATTATTAATGGACAATGGAGGAGCTTGCGCTTCTGAGGATCCGGGTCGGTGTTGCTCTAACTCCAGCCGTGACACGAAAGTGGCCGCAATTTCGGAGTTTACATCCCCGCCCCAGGTGTCCAGCCTCAAAGTCACCCACAATGCTGCTGCGTAATTTTCATTATTAGGCCTTCACTTCAATAAAAGTTTTGCACCACCACCACCAAGAACAGAAATGCTAATGACAAAATTCATTACACGCTGTGGGTTTGCCAGGTGCTGAAGCCAACAAGAATTCGGCGCCTGGCAGTAGCGTGTTTCTCACCGAACAATCGTGATTCATTTACCACTTGGACGCAGGGACATCATAGTTCACTCCCTGACTTTCTTACATGAGCGAGCGAACCTTTTGTCATTTATTTAAGCATCCTTGTCATCCATCATTACATACCCTTTCATGACCTGAGGCAATAAACATCGCTTTAAAGAAATGGACATCTTCAAGCATTACTGCAACGACTCCGATACTGATCGCAGCAAAGCTTGTGCCACCGCTGGCAAAGCTGCGCTAGCAGTGGGCGGTATTACTGCCGATTCCGCCTTCAATCTCGCCATATCACACAAACAGCGTAATCAAAGGCTCAGCAGCAATGACCTAAATGCTTTCCGGACTGCATTCAAGAACATTCCCTGTGTCATACTCGACGAACTCGGCGTAATGTCATCGAGCATTCTGAGCATGGTTGTCACACGGCTTCGATCAATTTCCTGCAAATATCACAGAACCTTTCCCAGGCTTCGAAACATCCTTTGTGGAGATTTTCGTTAGATCCCCCCAGTGCAAGCTTCCGAAGTGTATCAGCGTACTAAACTGAACAGTAGCGTCTTCAACACCGAGCAAACGTCCTGGCACTACCTCTCAAACTACTGCCTTACGGAGCTCGTGTGCCAGAGTGACTCACGTTCTCTTCCATTCCAATAAAAAACGGCCGTGGCTTCGCTTGGTTAAGCCTGGTGATTGCGAAGCAACCACCAGTAAATTCATAACGCTGTTTTCTTCGCTTTTCGTTTTCCTTCTCTCGAAACGCATGTTCCTTCTCGAGCCGCTGCTGCCGCTGTTCCGGGGTTTCTTGGACACGCCTCTGCCGTTTAGTCGCGTTCAAGCGTTCTGAACTAGTAGAAGGAGACTCACTGTCGGGCAAACTCATAATTTCTTCCTTTGCTTCTGCTGTTTCCAAAGAGGAGGTTCCACGTCGCCGAGCTGCATACTGGGCACGCCGCTTAGAAAGTCGTTCTTCTCGTTCTTCTTCCATCTCCGTAGCTCGCTGATGCTTACTCTTTGCATTCTGCTGAGCTGCCTTGTTCGTAAGCACCATCGTAACATCTGGCTGGAAGACTGCCTTGGCGAGAGGAGCGGAGCTGTTTTATACAGCTGGTGTGACGTCACTCTGACCGTTGCGCCCCTGGCGAGAGGAGCGGGAGTTAGGCCGCTGTTGGTGGCTACCGCCTCGCCTCGCGACGGCGTGAGATGGGGCCCCGTTTTTACACAGCTGGTGTGACGTCACACCGACCGTAGCGCCCCTGGTGAGAGGAGCGGGAGTTAGGCCGCCGTTGGTGGCTACCGCCTCGCCTCGCGACGGCGTGAGATGGGGCCTCGTTTTTACACAGCTGGTGTGACGTCACTCTAGGTCACGTGGTGTGACGTCACGCAGCGAGGTCACGCTAAAGGTCAATGGTGCCTACCACCGCCTCGCCACGGAACGAGCTGAAGTGCGACCTAAAGTAGTATTGCTTCGCAATAATAGGAGACGGCAAGGCTCTGATTGAGAGTGACATCGCCATGCTCGAAACCATTTTAGGAACTCCCGAGGAAGCTGCTTTTTCGCAAGCACCAAATGTACTCAGGCGCTTCTACAGCAACAACGCCGCCGACAAATACAGCCCCATGTTAGCCGGTGTGACAGGTCAAAACGCTGCAGAATGTTGTGCAGCTGACAATCATTGCCCATCGGTCCATTGAAGACTAGGACTGTGCAAAAGAAGGGACTGGTCAAATGCCCAAGACAGAGACCGAAAATCTTCCTAAGAAAAATCTCCTTTACGTTTTGAAACCTTATGTGTTATTTAGTAAAACCAACGTCGCTGACGGCATGGTCAACGGAACTATGGATTATTTCAAAGACGTTCAGTACGACATGGACGGAAAGCCACTGCGGCTTTGGCTTGACTGCCCTTTAAGCCGCGCTTAAGTGTTCATTCTCTAAAAGCATTCCTCAGAGACATTGTGAAAGACCCTTGCTTAAATCATGCTTCCATCTTGTGTCTTTCGCACACTAGCCTGGAGCCCACTGACCCCCATGAACTGCTAGGCGTTCAGTCCTGATTTGGAACTAAACGTCCAGGAGCGAAAGCCATCGGCATTGACATTTATCGTCACTCCAACGCGAGTTCAAGGCCTAGACGAGATCTGTGCCATCCGTGCAGCTTGCATTTCAGTCCAACACAGAAATCAGATCAGATTGCTTCCCAAACCCCATGACGATGCCACGCAAAGAATGTGACAACCAATAAAAAGCAACAAAAATGTGAACTGTAGGTAACAGCCAATCTAATGCAGACAAGCTACAAGGTCAGGCCAACAAAGACGTGGAAGGAGAAATTTCAGAAAAGGCCACAAAAAAGCACATAATTATTTTTAAGGTTTTTAGACCATACTCAGCCCTTTAAGTGGGGACACGATGCAAAAAACCGCAATTTTGGGCCAAGAAGTCAATTTTTGGATTATCCTCGCTTTCGATTCCTGGACTAATAAAGAAGCTGTCGGCAAAATTTTATTCACGGGTGTGCTCTAGAAACGCAGAAAATCTCGTTTATTGAATGGTCGGCGGCGCCTCCGCGTCGTTCCGGGTCGAGGAAAATGGCCCGCAAAGTGCACGTGCAGTGTCTATTAGGCCTAGCGAGCAGCGAGTGCCCTTGTGAGAAGCGTCGTTTCTTCCAGCGAGCACGCGCGCTTCCGTCGAGAGTAGAGCAAAACGTCAGCAAAGTTAAAAAAAGCAAACGGAAAAATCTGAAAACAGCACGCCCTGATTGCCTAGCAAACCGAAACTTGAGCTGTGTGATTGGCGCAAACGCAGCACGTGACGCTTTAAATGTCGTTTCGTGCTATGCGAGGCCTCGCTTTGTCAGGCCAGGCTTGATCGCATCCCGCACTGAATCTAGTCTCTCTGCTCCTCTGGTTTCTTCAAACATATTTTTGTTGGAGGAATGCCAGCTACGAAGTTCTCGTCGCGAAGCAGCTTCAGTAAACGAAGCCGCTACACGAAAGCGAGAGGCCAAGCTAGCAAAGGCCGACCGAGAGCACTGGAACGACCGATATCGCTTATCTCCGTTCCATCGCAGGGGACCGAAGCATCTTACTCAAGCCCTAATGACGAGGATGTCCTGACTGCATTTGAAAGGAAGGCCGTGCTCCTTAAAGAATGCGACGATCGCGACGGCTCAGCTGAACGTGCGACGCCCGACGTCCGCGGTGGGCCCCACTGTTGACTGGCTACCGTTTTGTCAATGTAGCAGTGGTAAGAACAATGATCGGCGCGCTGTTGTGTCCCATGTGCAGCGAGCAATCGCTTGATTTAACAGAAAGTGGTGCAGGCGCGAACCTTCAGTTTGTTGTTTTGTGCAGTGGGTGCGGAAACATCGTCCGAGTCCCGCATTCTCCCGTCGTGGGATCGAGCCGTCAGCCGGAGCTGCCTGTGCCACTGGCTGCCCAGAACTGCAGAATTAACTTCATGAAGTTGAAGAATTTGTTGACGAGCATGAATAGTCCGCCACCAGTGCATCTGAAGACCTACCAGATGCTAGGAGAAAAGATACACGGCGCCGCGATGGACGCTGCGCGCGGCGCCATGCACGATGCCGCGCAGGCCGTTAGGAAAAAAAGGCAGCCCAAGACGATTAGTTGCTTTGTTGCTCGACGTTTTTGTCAGCTACGATGGAACCTGGCACAAACGAGGCCACACTTCCCACTTTGGGCTTGGTGCTACGATTGAAGTGGACTCTGGCTTCGTGCTCGACTTTTCTGTCCAGAGTAGCTACTGCCATGCGTGCAGCTTGGGACCCAAGCCTGGTGATGCGAGTCATGAAGGATGGGCCGAGGCACACAAGGAACTCTGTCAGAAAAGCTTTTCTGGATCTTCAAATGCCATGGAGGTGGAGGATGCTGGCATTGTATTCAGCAGGTCCAAAGTGCTACACAACATGCAATATACAACAGTGCTAAGTGATGGAGACAGTAAGGCTTTTTTATTTGCATGTGTCCTAGCTTGGTTTCTATGATAAAGAAATAATCAAAGAAGACTGTGTAAATCATGTCGCCAAACGTGTGTTTGCTGGAATTGAAAAGCTCAAGAAGGAGAAGAGGGGCCTGGGAGGCAAAGGAAACCTCGCAAAGGTCATCTCCAAGAAACTGACGGCATACTATGCATCTGCATTGAAAAAAAATGCTCTCGACGTGAAGAAGATGCAGAAAGGAGTTATGGCCACCCTTTTTCATTCTTACTCTACTGATGATAAGCCACAGCATTTTGCCTGCCCACATGGCGAGGACTCCTGGTGCCATTACAACAGGCACCAGGCCTTGCTTGCCGCGGGCAAGCCGTCAGTGGCTCGCACGCACCGCCCAGAATTCAGCAGGGACATCGCTAAGGAGCTTGTGCCCCTGTATAACAGCCTGGCCAAAGCAGACCTACTTGCGCGCTGCTCGCGCATGCAGACTCAGAATTCCAACGAGTCGTTCAACTCGTTGGTGTGGAAGCGGTGTCCAAAGACAGAGTTTGCATCTCTCAGAACTATCGAGACAGCTGCAGCACTAGCTGTTCTAAACTTCAATGAAGGACCGATGGGACTGAAAAGAGTCTTAGACAAGTTGGACATTACCTGTGGCACACACACTACCAAGGTCATCGAGGAGAACACCAAATTGTGCGTGGTGCAGGCACAAGCAAGAGCACTTCAGTGCTCTAAGGTGGCCAGAAAAAAGCGCAAACTTGAAGCCACTGCTGCTGAGCAGCATAGAGTTGAAGAAGAGGGACCTACATATGCTGCTGGAGGGTTTTCCTGAACATTAGAGAGAGAAATAACATTTATTAGCACCCGTCAAAAGGATGATGGGTACCCGAGGCGCCGCTCGGTCCCAGCCATGTCCTCCCCTCAGCCGTCGACCGGAATCTCTTGGATCGCAGCAGCGGCAAGGGCGAGACGGATGACTTCACGTTGTTTAGTTTCATCCTCGTTGTGAAGCAGTGCCTCCCAGGACTCATCTGTTCTGTCAAGTTGTCCAAAGCTCGGACATGTCCATACCATATGGATCATGCCCGAACATTAGAGGTTTGGAAATACGGTGGGGTGATTTTCAAACTTGATAATATTAATATTGTAGCAGACTTTCTGCAGCGAAATTTTGTGAGGAAAACAACTTGTCTCAATTTGCCTATTTTTTCCTTTTTTTTATGCCAAAAAACCTAGTTTGAAAGCAGTGGCGGAGATGAAAAACGAATGCAATTTTTCATAAGGCAGCATTCTTTTGAAATATAGCAAACTTAAGCAAAATAATTCCACAGTTGTGTGCTCTCGTCATTCCTAAAGCCACATAACGGAAAAAATTTGGAAGATTACACTTATTTTCGAAACGATCGTTTTCCTAAGCAAGCACAGTCATCCTTGTCATAGAGGTTGCATAATATGCTAATATGCTTCATACTTATTCCAGGGTAATGAAATTTTGAACAGATGGTCCCAGCTGTAATATAAACCAGCCCTGCAAGTTTCAGTTAAATCGAGCAAGCGGCTCAAAATTTCAATCAATAGGGTAGTGTCCCCCCTTAAATGGCAAATACTATCGGGAAAAAACACACCAGAAGTGGCATAGTTTTTTAAGCAATCAATATTTTTTCTTGTACTTCGTTGTTTTTGAAGCATGGGTAGATGCAGAGCAGTCAGCTTAATGCATGCATCCCAAAGCAATGCCATGCCAAAAACTGTACTTACAGAAAAAGCTTGCTGTACTAAGTGAAACCCGCTGGCCATTCACAAATTTCCCAGCCTGCTCCTGGTCGCTGGCGCCAATCGCACGCAACTTGGTGGCTTGCACAACTTCCATGCAACCCTTGGTCTTTAGCTGGCAAAAAATTGAGGGATCAGTGAAATACCAAATTTGATATCTACTGCTTTGTTTGAATGACTGACTAAGAAAAGAGCAGTGTTTACCATGCACACAATTATTATTTCACACTAGCTTTGTACAGTAAACCACGTTTATCGCGACCTCGTTAACACTGACTTGCTGCACGGTCCCAGCACTACTGCGTATAGTTCTATGGTGTCAAACGCTTGTTAGCTCTGAGCCCTTGGCCTTGCACTGTTTAATGCAGAAAACCTTGGAAAGGGCAATCGGAGCTTCGAGTTCTGAGCCATAGGTACTCAGAAGCTCGGTGGTCCTGTGGGAGAACTTTTGGCTGATTGGCACAGCAACACACACTGCTCCAGTTACGTTCACTCCATTGCAAAAAATTCGCACAGCAGAGACCCATCCTCCATATTGCAGTGCAGAAGCAACCACTGAAATTCAAAGCACGCATACTAAATGCACACCTACCTTCGAACACAGCTTGATAATTATGGGTATATATATTGCAATGAAATACCAGTCAGTGCATGTAGTTTTCAATTTATCCTAAAATTATAAGCAACTCGATGAACAATAAGCATTAAAAGTGAAATAAAATAACCAGAATTATTTTAAAAATCTGTCAGAAGAAATATGTGACATACACTACCCTCCAGCAGTTCTTCCGCTTTGTGCATCAACAAACCACACTTTCTTACAGGCACATTTGCACAGAAATGGGGTTGAACCTGATGTTTAAGAATCTTTTTGGGGTTCAGTGCAACAATAGGGAGAAACAAGGTTTTACCCAAAAACGAAGGGCCCTACAGATTGCATCACAAGTCCAGATAGGTGCACTTGAGTCTACGGCCTCTACCATAAGTCTCCAATTTTCCTATCCTCTACAAGCTGCACGATCACTGTCCACTACTAGTCAAATTTCACAATCCCACCTGGCTCAGGGCCTCCCACTGCCTTTCTCACTCTTGGGATCCTGCAGCCCTAGCAGATTATCAGCTGTTTATTTATTTATTTACATTTCTGCAGCACCATGAAGGCATAACTGCAGGGCGGAATACAAACACAATCAATCCTACAGCATGTGCCAACCTTTAGTACAGGATCGAAAAGAATCTATGGCAGATGATAAAAAAGAGCATCAACAACGCATTCACATCAGTCAATTGTTCGGGAAAGGACAAGAAGAGGAAAAGCAGAAAAACAGCAGCGTAGCATGCATGCACATCACAATTCAACAGTGCTGGGAACTTTGCCTCGGACTCACATTCAAGAATACATTAAGGCAGCTTACAACATTCATTGATGGCACGCGGAAAGAAAAGCAGTTTGAACCCATTAGTACAGCATTATATCTCACGTATTTTCCAGTCGTGGTCGCGCCTTCTGGATACAAAATTTAACTTTATTCGTAAATGGCGCTCCTACAGAGAGTCCCAGTTCAGCTCCTGTTTGACACTGATACTTTGATAATTAAAACAATATTTGTTGGTGACAAGCCGCGCTGCACAATTTTGAACGTGTTCCAGCATATCACAATAGGCTCCGACGAGAAGGTCCCACAATGCATTGGCATACTCCATAACTGGTCCATGTTAGTGAAGTATAAAAGTTCAACCTTCTGAGGAGCGTCCCAAAAATTCCTTTCCAAAAAATTTAGCTTTCTTGATGCCTCTGCCAGAATGTATTGTCTGCTTTCTCCCTCATTATTCTCATTTTAGCAGTGCACTCTCCACAGCAAAAGTGCTGGACATTGTACTATCAAGACGTTTGTGTGGCGTGCAAGCGGCTTGTATCATGATGAATAGATGTAAATACAGCCAAGCCAATTTTCCATGCCGCAACTACAGCTGCAGCCAGATATCATTTTGTGAAGCAGCACAATGGAATTCAATTTTACAGTGGCGAATTGTGCAGCATTTTGTTTCAAACATGCGTGTGAAAGGAAGACTGTTTATGTTGCATGAAAAGAAAGGAATGACACGCATACTGGAGTTTGCAAGTATACCCTGTGGACATTACAAAACACTGCCGCCCTTGCTTTATTTTTGCCAGCTAACAAAATCCATAAATCATCTGGAAATACTTTGGTTCATAAAGACAAACTGCTGTGCACTCATTTGAGCACAGTGGACTTTCCCTCAAGACAAACTTGAGCAAATCAATGTCTCACTGTATTAGGCACATCTAATTGCAGTGAAGATCTGCAGTGTATTCCAGTGAGTCAGTGCATCATAGGGAAGGTTATGAAAACAAATGCAAGTTTATGAGCTTCGTAAGCATATGATCTTGCCCAATCTATTTATGCATGTAACTGACTTGAAAAAGATATTTACCGCTGCAGGTCAGAGCACTCTTGTGCCAGGTAGCCCATTACAAAAGAAGTCTGCATAGATAGCGCAATAAGTAAGTGTGGTTGAATATAAAACTGACTATCCTTGAATATATATAATATATATATATATATGTAAAGACGCAAATCAGACGCACAAGAAATGTGGACAGGCAAAATCTTTGTTGACACAGCGTAGCTCCAAGCCAAGAGTTCGAGAGTGTCAGCTTCGTCTTCTTCGCAAACTGAACTGCGTCAGCTTCGTCTTCAGCATTCTCTCCTTCGGCGGCACTGGCCGCTGGGGCAGCAAACCTCCATTGTATGTCTTACAATACCCCCGGGGTGAAAAGGCGCCATCCTGGCGGCCTAAGGGCACGAGATGATAGCGGGGTCGTAGTAGGGTTTCAGGCGGTCGAAGTGGACGATTTCGCGGCCGCGGCGTCGATGATCAGGCGAAGGTGTGAGGGGCTCGACGAGGTAGTTAACTGGAGATGTCTGCTGAACTATGCAATAGGGACCGTGGTATTTGCTTAGCAGTTTTGTCGACAGGCCCGGGCTGGAGGACGGCACCAAAAGCCGAACTAAGAAGTCAGGAAGGTAAGCCGGCGGCAGACAGGTAGAAGTGGCGCGGGCACTTTTCTGACGGTACTGATCGTGGGCAGTAAAGGAACGGGCGAGTTGACAGCATTCTTCGGCATGCGCAGCGGCTTGAGAGACGGTTGTAAATTCGGAGGAATCTGGGCGGTAAGGGAGTATTGTGTCCATAATTGAAGATGGCTCCCGGCCGTAGAGAAGAAAATACGGGGAAAAACCAGTAGTTGTTTGCATTGCAGAATTGTAAGCATAGGTAACGAATGGTAGAATGCGGTCCCAGTTGGAGTGATTGGATGAAATGTACTTGGCCATCATGTCGCCGAGGGTCCGGTTAAGGCGCTCGGTCATGCTGTTCATCTGGGGATGGTAAGATGAAGTTGTAGGGTGGACGATGTGACACACCCGAAGAAGGGCCTCCAGGACGCCGGACAAGAAGACGCGACCTCGGTAGCTGAGCAATTCCTGAGGCGCACCGTGGCGAAGAATGATGTTTTGAAGTATGAAACTAGCGACGTTGGAGGGCGTTGTAGCTGGTAACGGGGAAGTTTCCGCATAGCGCGTGAGATGATCTATGGCCACAATGATCCAACGGTGCCCAGCAGAAGTGCTAGGAAGAGGGCCATAAAGGTCGATTTCAACACGGTCGAAAGGGCGGGCCGGACAAGGTAAAGGTTGCAGAGGAGCCGGTGAGTGCTGTGGTCGATCCTTGCGCCGCTGACATTCGAAGCAAGAGCGGACGTACTGACGGACAGAACGGTACATGCCTCGCCAATAATACCGAAGACGTAGGCGGGTAAAAGTTTTCAGCAGACCGGCATGAGCACATTGCGGGTCGTCATGATAACTGGCACAAATAGCGGAGCGGAGATGCCGGGGAATCACGAGCAGCCATTTGCGACCATCTGGTAGGTAGTTGCGACGGTACAGCAGATGGTCACGCACGACAAAGTGACGGGCTTGACGACGGAGTGCTCTAGAAGGGGGGGGCTGGCAGAGCGGTTGGCTAAGATATCGAGAATAGAAGCTATCCAAGGATCCTTGCGCTGCTCAGAAGCCATATCAATGGTATTGAAAGAAGGCGTGAGGCTGGAAATAAAGGGTTGGTCGAGTTCAGAGGACACAGGGGAGCGTGAGAGGGCATCAGCATCGGAGTGTTTGCGTCCGGAGCGGTAAATGGCCTGAATGTCGTAGTCTTGTAATCGGAGAGCCCAACGAGCGAGGCGGCCGGAAGAATCCTTGAGTGAAGACAGCCAGCAAAGGGCATGGTGATCTGTGATGACAGCGAACGGGCGCCCATGTAAGTAAGGGCGAAATTTTGTGATCGCCCAAATAATTACCAAACCTTCTTTTTCCGTGACGGAAAAATTAGTCTCCGCTTTTGTGAGTGCACGGCTTGCATAAGCAAACGACGTACTCATTGAAGCCAGGTTTCCGCCGAGCAAGAACGGCACCCAGACCAATGCCGCTGGCGTTCGTGTGGAGTTCTGTAGGGGCGGAAGGGTCGAAATGGCGCAAGATCGGAGGGGAGGTGAGAAGATGGCGCAGCATGGCAAAAGCTTCGTCGCATGCAGTGGACCAGGCCGGTAAGTCGTTGCCGCCGGCGAGAAGTTGTGTCAGTGGGGCGATAATTGCAGCAAAATTCTTGACGAACCGACGAAAGTACGAGCAAGTCCAATAAAGCTTCTAAGTTCTTTCAGGGAGGTGGGCTTCGGGAAATCAGCAACTGCTCGTAGCTTGGCAGGGTCCGGGAGGACACCATCCTTGGACACGACGTGGCCTAAGATAGTCAGCTGTCGGGCGCCAAAGTGACACTTCTTCAAATTAAGCTGCAGGCCAGCGTCACTGAGACACTGAAGGACACTCTCAAGACGAAGAAGATGAGACGGAAAATCCCGGGAGAATACGACAACATCGTCCAAGTAGCAGAGGCATGTTTGCCGTTTCAGCCCACGTAGGATGTTGTCCATCATGCGCTCGAAAGTTGCAGGCGCGTTGCAGAGACCGAAAGGCATCACATTAAATTCATAAAGCCCATCAGGCGTGATGAAAGCTGTTTTCGGGCGATCAGCTTCGGCCATCGGCACCTGCCAGTATCCAGAGCGCAGATCTAACGAAGAAAAGTACTCTGCCCCCTGCAGGCAGTCAAGCGCGTCATCTATACGAGGCAGGGGGTAGACATTTCTCCGAGTAACTTTGTTTAGCCGGCGGTAGTCTACGCAGAATCTAATGGAACCGTCCTTTTTCTTGACGAGTACAACGGGAGAAGCCCACGGGCTGTGAGAGGGCTGGATCACTCCACGGTGCAGCATGTCGCTCACCTGATCATCAATTATGCGGCGCTCAGCGGAGGAGACGCGGTAAGGATGCTGGCGCATAGATCGATGTGTTCCAGTGTCCATATGGTGGCGAACCGCTGTTGCACAACTCAAGGTGTCTTGATGAGAATCGAAGGACGTGCTGAAGCGCTGAAGCAAGGCAACAAGCTGGGCGCATTGGGGAGGTGGCAGAGCGGCATCGACGGAATCGGCAAGCCGGTCGGGTGAGGTCTGATCGGTTGCGACGATGGGAGGAGTGAGGGCATTGATGTCATGCGCGGGAGGGTCATCCGGAACAGGTGAAGCGTCGTCGAGATCGATGACATCAACCGTGCCAAGCGATTCTCCCCGAAATAAAGTGGTCGGGATACGCAACGGGTTCGCAACGTTGAGGGCGCTACAACCACCAGATATTGTGAGCACAGCATGCGGGAGCATGACAGATTTGCGGTGCGCACAAAGGGGTGAGGGCGAAAAAAGGACAGTAGGGTCAGAGAGTGCAGCACAAGTAAGGGGCACAAGAACAGAAGAGAAAGCCGGCACGTAGGGGTCGTCAGTGGCGAGAATATGCGCGGCAGTAGCAGGGGAGGCGTCCACAAGAGTATCACACAGCGGCGACAAATCAATTTGAGCACATGCACAGTCGATGATTGCGTGATGCGCGGACAGAAAGTCTCAACCAAGGATGATGTCGTGAGAGGAGTGGGCAAGAACAAAGAACTCAATGGTGTAGGAGAGGCCTTGGATGATGAGGCGAGCGGTGCACACTGCGAGAGGTCGAATGGGGTCAGCGCTGGCGGTTGAAAGGAAAATTTCAGAAAGCGGCGTCGTCACTTTTTTTAGTTTGTGGCACAAGTTGCGGCTAATGATGGACACGGCAGCACCAGTGTCAATGAGCGTATGAACAGGAACACCTTCCACCAGCACTTCAAGAATGTTCACAGGAGCGGCAATAGGGCTTGAGATGGTAAGTGATGGCGCAGTTCTTGCCTCCGGAACTGCGGCGCCTAGTTTTCCGCTTGGAGGGGTGGCGACCGGCGGCGCATAGGAGAGACCGAACGGCAGCGAGGAGACGGTGACTGGGGGGTTCGGTGGTAGGAGTAAGAGCGATAGGTAGAGGGATGCTGGGGCAGATGAGAAGAGTCAGGTGCGTAGGGCACGGGAACGTCGTACGTCGGCGCTTGCCCATAGTCGCGAGGACGGGATCCGCGGGAGCGGCGCCAACGGGCCACATGACCAGCGAGGCCACAAGTATAGCAAATCGGGCGGTTATCTTGCGTGCGCCACGGATTCAGAGGGCGTGGAGCGGTGCGAGGCAAAGGCCGGTGAGGGTGAGGCATTGTAGGAGCGAGCGGCGGGTCAGGAAAGACTGTGCAAGGTGGCGCATAGGCAGGATCAACCGGCTGAGGTCGTGGCCGGACGACAGCTTCAGCATAGGTCAGCGGTGCAGTGACTACAGGAGGTGGATTTGCGGGCGGCAGGACCTCTGCAACCTGCTCCTGGATGACACGCTGAATGGAAGGCGACAGCGTTGGCGTTGGAGGGGGTGGGCAGGTAACCAGCGATAGCTGGCGGGCAACCACCTCCCGCACAAACTGCTGGATCTGCTGAAGAAGGGTCGACTGATCGTGAGCAGGACCGCCGACAGCCAAGCTCGAAAGGGTGTCGTCCGGGCAAGTGGTACGGCGGGTGACAAGACGCTGTTTCCGGAGCTCATCATAGCTCTGACACAAAGAAATGACGTCGGAGATGGTTTGAGAATTTTTGGACACTCCCTTTAAGAATGTGTTTGACTCTGTCCGCGTCGCTCATGGATGGATTCAGGCGCTTGCATAAATCAACGACATCCTCGATATAGCTTGTGAAATTCTCGCCGCTCTGCTGGGCCCGGCTGCGCAACTGTTGTTCGGCACAAAGTTTTTGGACAGCGGGGCAGCCGAAGACATCGGTAAGGCTTGTTTTGAGGGCCGCCCAGGTAGAAAAATCGCCTTCGTGGTTGCGAAACTACAAGTTGGCGACGTCGGTCAGATAAAAGATGACGTTTGTCAGCCTGACGCTGTCGTCCCACTTATTATAGGCGCTTACGCATTCATAGGAGGCGAGCCAGTCTTCGACGCCGGTGTCGTCCGTGCCGCTGAAGATCGCAGGGTCGCGCTGACGCACGGGACCGGAACAGACAACGGCGGCGGGAACAGTGGAGACAGGCTGGGGCTGGGTGTCAGTCATCGTGGTAGAGGCTGGTAAGGGGTGTAGATCTTCAGGTCCGTAGATCCGTAAGGTCTGTAGCTCAAGGGTGGGAACAGGCAGCACCTCCACCAAATGTAAAGACGCAAATCAGATGCACAAGAAATGTGGACAGGCAAAATCTTTGTCGACACAGTGTAGCTCGAAGCCAAGAGTTCGAGAGCGTCAGCTTTGTCTTCCAGCTTTCTCTCCTTCGGCGGCACTGGCCGCTATATATATATATACAGTAAAACCTCGTTATTACGAACATCAGATTAACGAAATTTTCAGATTTATGAATTTTTTTAAAATCCCCGCCAAAATGCCTATACAGTCAACGACTGAATTTTCGGACGCCCAAATTTTCAGACATGCCTGATATTTCGGACGCCTTCGCGGCACCGCCACGAGCCCCATAGAATCAATGTATAAGGACATCTGAAGTTTTGGACGCTCGAACCCTCCACCGTCCAATTTTCCGGACTTTTTGACACGACGGAAGGTCATTTGGCTTCTTGCGCAGCACCCTTGCGAAGGAAATCGACTTGCAGCCGAAACATATCACCGCTCTGAACCACAACTAGCCGAATCTAGCCGTCACAAAGCGATTTGGTCTGGCCACGCTGGCCATGTTCAATGCCGCACTTCCGCCTCCGGCGGAGTTTCCGGAGGCGCCGCGGCGCCATTTCGTTCGTTTGCGCAGTCCACATTTTGGCTAGCGTGGTGTGTGGTGCGTGGTTGTGCTGTTGTGTCCCTCCTTGGTTGTGTCAAGTGCGCTCTGCGACGCTAGGCCTAGCTGCTTCGACGCTCGTCAGCGAACTGCACTGTTTGCAACTTGAGGATTTCGCTCGCCTGCGATGGCCCCCACTCCGTCTTCGTCGTCCTCGCCGATGGCATCGAAGCGCGGAAAACAGTACCGTCGATTAACGATGGAGAAGAAGGCCGCCATTATTAAACAAGTCGTGAGTGGCCGATCGCAGGCTGATGTTGGCAAGGAGTTCGGTATTTCAAAACAAACAGCATCGGATTTCCTCAAGAACAAGGGCAAGATCTTGGAAGCGGCTGAAAAACCGTCTGGTGCCCAAAAAAAGAATTCAAGCCAGGGTGTCCATCCAAAGCTCGAGGAAGCTCTCGTCGTGTGGCTTAATTCGATGATATCAAAGAGGTTGCCGGTCTCGGGCTGCATCTTGAAAGAAAAAGCGGAAACTCTCGCGGTTCAAATGGACATTGAGGATTTTAAATTTAGTGATGGATGGTTGAGGAACTTTAAACATCGGAATGACCTCAAGTTCAAGAAGATGTGCGGTGAGAGCGGCGCCGTCGACAGTGCAGTTATTGAGCAGTACCACAACGGAAAACTTCAGTCTTTGTTGCAGCAGTTCTCTGCTGACAACGTTTTCAACTGCGACGAAACTGGTTTGTTTTTTAAGTTGTTGCCAGAAAGAACACTGGCTTTTGCTGGTGACCCATGCCACGGTGGCAAGCATAGTAAAGAACGGCTGACCGTTCTCGTCGGCAGCAACATGTCTGGCAGCGAGAAGCTTCCCTTGTTAGTAATCGGGAAGTCAAAGAACCCGAGGTGTTTTAAAGGGGCAAAGCTGCCAGTGTTGTACGAAGCCAACAGAAAGGCATGGGTGACTCAGCAGTTGTTCGAAAGTTACGTCCGCAGGTTGGACAGGAAGTTTGAAGTGTGATCAACGACCTCCGCTCTGCTGGGGTTTCCATACCCACAGAAATAACTTTTGAGCAGTTTGTTGACGCTGACAACGGGCTCGGCTTCTGCGCAGAACTGACTGACGAGGAAATAGTCCGTCAGGTTGTGGGGAACTCGGATGACTCCGATGTTGAAAATGAGGAGGAGCCAATGCCTGCACCGCCTACGAGCGCCGAGTTGACGCGAGCACTGTTGACGCTGTCATCAGTGTACAGTGCTGACACGACCCTTGCTCAGATTGAGGAAAATATGATCGCATGCAAGCGGAACGCCACCCAAACGACAATAAACAAGTTCTTCAAGCCACTGCAGCAATAACACCGGCTGCCCTGACGGTACACATGTACATAAAAAAACCGGCAGTCGGCAGCATTTTTGAACGTCTCTTTTTATAGCCACTTCACTGATGCTTTGGCAGGGTTTCGGAAACCCGGTACTTCACCCTTTACCCTCTAGATCCGAGGAAAAAAGAAAAAAGGTGCGTTTTTTTTGCATGCATTCATTTTTTCGGACTGCCTGAATTTTCGGACGTTTTTACGTTCCCTAGAGGGTCCGCAAAATCGGTCGTTGACTGTATTACAAGCGCAAGTTAAGGCACTGCAGGAACAGGTTATGGCGATAGGCAGGACTTCACAGCCAATGAATGATGAAACGTAGCCGGTGGAGCTGCTGCGTAAGGAACAGGCAGAGCTCCCTAGGGAACGTCCTCCAGTAACAAAAAAGAAGAGAGGTTCAGAGGAGGATCTTGAAACACGCATACAAGGATTAGAAAGACTCAATAAAAAGGAACAGGATGATTAGATTTTTCAACAGCAAGTTACGGCCGCTTTGGAGCACCTGAGGGCTGCTATGGAATAGATGTGCGCCGATATGGCAAGCAGAGACGAGAGAATTCAATGGGTATATCAGGAAAGAAGAAGATAACAGACGACTTCAAGCAATAAATTGTAGTTAAACTGTGCCCAGCATTATCGTTTATTATTTACTTACCAATACATAAATCTGCTGCAAAGGTATGTAATTTTAGTTCTTGTGATGCATTACTGACATGAAAATAAAGGTTTTTCAGTACTACGATATTTCAAAATAACGAATTAAATTCGGCGGTCCCGTGAAGTTCGTTGTAACGAGATTCTACTCTGTGTGTGTGTGTGTGTATATATATATATATATATATATATATAT
>JARKHS020022261.1:0-115806 GCA_030143305.2 Amblyomma americanum | reverse complement strand
CTCAGAGCGTGTGAAGTGTGGCGCGTACCTTTCGTCACAGTTGACTTCCAGCTCGTGGATGTAAATGTCCCTCAACGCCTCGATCTCGATATCTAGCGAGCTGAAAATAACAACGGGAAGCCATCAAAGTCGACCAGCAGCTGACCGGGGTAGTTGCGCTTTCGTCATGCAGACAAAGGCGCACTGGAAAGGCACGGAATTGGTTTGTATGCTTCCCACCCGAGTTACCCGTGTGAAACAAACGAAATGGCGACAAACGTCCACGCTCATTATGCGGTGCCACCACTTTCAGCTACCAGCCCTCGTTGTGACATAGCCGCACTCAACTTCTTGCCGTCTCAAACACATCCCCGTAATAAAAGCAAAGGACTTACCTGTCCTCTTCGCTGCTCATATTTGACGGGTGGAAGCTGAAACTGAGCAAGTCACGATAGCTTTGAACGCTCGAAGTCGTTGGAAGATTTTAAACTACAATTTTTCCACACCAGGGCGTTTCAACAGTTTCAGCTCAGCTACTGATCACTGTTTACCCTTCGTCGCAGCCATAGCAGGTCATAGTTGCTGGGCCCCAGCCCGCTATTTTCACCGTTTCCGCGTCGCAAAACAAAAAGCCGCTGCTTCTGCCTGTCGACAGAAATACTAATTTGCAGCAAGATGTAGGTGATGTCCAAAATACTTCGGACGTTGCTTCACAGCTTAGCTCTGTCACATGAATTCGGCCTTGCTGGTTTTTCTGCGGTTATGTTTGTATAGGCATTGCTTGCAGACATGCGGTTTCGACCTTTGTTTCCCTAATACACGAAAGAGGTTTGAAGAAGACGAGGTTGGAGGTAAGGATGGCGTGGGTTAACCGAAAACTAAAGATTAAGAAGGATTCAGTGTGTTGGAAAGAGATGATTGGTGGAGAAGAGAAGAATAAAAAGACGACGACAAGGATTTCGTGGACTAACGCCAAGGATATAAAAGCGCGAGGGAGAGCGATGTCCGGAACCCGTAGAGTATCTGTTACGGGTCCAATGGACTTATTTTTGGAAATGTGGCGGAGAGTTTGAAGGATGCTTCACTCCCGCCATCGGTTGGCCCGGTATTGCACTGCCTCCGGGATCGGCCTTGTCTTTAGCGCGCCTGTACTATCCTGTCTTTCTATCCCATCATTCATCTGTCCTACTATCTGCACGTGGTAGCGATTGTGGCTCGGCTTGAGCCAGTGAGCAGGCCTGTGCACTTTCCTTTTCTTTCTTTCTGGCAACAACAGACAGACGATACACGGTGGGAAGAACAGGGAAGCGGAGCCTCCGGCGGGTGAGGGACGCTTCGGCTGGAAGACAGCGACTCCGGCTACTGCTCCGGGGAGCTCGCGTTCTACGGCCTCGCATCGTGGACTTCCTGCCGATCCTGAGCCCGTTCCAAAGAGCCAACCAAGGACGCTGCCACCAGCTACGGCCAGGAGTGTCTCCAGCGCTGTTGCCACCCGTTTTGGTGGTGCCCCTGAACGCCAACATCACCGGCATCACCTCCACGGGCGCTTGGACCGGGAGATTGTACGACGCAGACAGCGACGCCGCCATCGACGCCAGCCTGAGCACGTTGAACGCCAACTCGGCAACGGCTGCAGGACACATGCAAAACCGCATCCGCACCGAACCAACCGTGAGCACGAACGACGACCGCTAACAGTAGAACACTAGTAGTAGACGCTAGTAGCAGTGTTCCCGGGTCGTGTGTAGTGATAGCATTTCTCTTTTGTTTTAGATTTGCTAGTTTTGTGTGCTAGTGTGTCACGTAGGGTGCATTAAATGTGCGTCTGTATGGTACTCCTGTCGCCTAGTCCATTCTTTCGGTCCGAGTGTTATCCAGGGAGGTCCGTGACATACGCGCTGTCTCAAACTGCAGGAACTTCAAAGCAATGGAATGCAACATGTTCCGAGTGTCATCAAGTAGTGAACTCGAAAACAGTAGGCCATTGTGATCCGTTGGCAGACTGCCTGCTGCGAGCTCCACGGACAGCTCTTGGCTTGGCTTCGAGAATTTTGTGGGCGGTAAACGTTTTAGAGCATTGTGGAAGTTTGGGGATTTGGTTAAGTAGGCTGTTTCTCTCTTTAAGGTGCACCAATTTCTCTCTCGGACAACTTCGGACACAGCCGTTCTCGCATGACTGCGGTTGCACCGCGCGTTCGTAAGGGGAGGGGGGGGAAGATATGTGCTGTTCGGCCTCCGTCACTACAGCTCGACAAGATGTTAGAGAACAGAACGATTTATTGCTCAGGAATTTGTGCAGCATGCGAGTTGCTCGAATTCAGAGCTAACACTTCAGGCCCATGCGATCGCAAGTCAGCTCCCGAAACGGCGACACCGTCCACGGCGGGGTCCTGTTGCCTGACATTGCTGGTCGCTGTATATGTTTACGAGCACTTTTGAGATTTATGAATTGTTTTATGTGCACATATTTCCAAACTTCATGCCCAAAGTGAAACACGTTTTCACCAGCAGACCAGTCGATCGACATGAGCACACAGCAGGTGTGCTGAAAGCTGTTACGTTAAAGTTACCCGCTTGTGTGGTCCCGCATGTGGCAGTTTTGTTTATCCGTTTCCTGTGTGCGGGGAAGGTGGGTGACAGACAAGCTGACCACATTACAAAGTGATAAGAATTATTCACCACCATTCTTTTCATATCGAGAGACAGTAAGTTATGAGGAGCTTCACTTCAGGATAACCGAACTTAAAAAAATATAGCAGCTACATAGTCTAGCTGTTTATCACCTTTCATGGTACAGCACATAGGAGAGTTGACATCTGAGAATAATGCTATAATACTGAACTGTCGCTGTGCAGCTGTCAGAAAATTCGGCGCAAAGTAGAAAGCGCGCAGCGAGCAATCGCTCCCGCGCGCTGTAAAATAAAACAAAAAAGCGGGGAAAGACCCCCGGAGAGTGCGTAGCATTGCACGTGCGGCTGCCCTTTCCACTCATCTCGCCGGCGCGGCGCCGAGGGAGGCATGCCCGCGCGCGGCGTCGATTTCTTTAGAATGTCAGAGAAGTTTCTACTCCTCGTCGCCGGAGAGGGAATGACCTTGACCGCGCGCTAAAATGATAACCCCTCCCCATCGCTCGCGCACCGATGACTTCGCGTGGCGAGAATGAGCCGGATACTTCTCGAAGGCGGTTTCCGCACTCGACCAATGGGGTCGCGCGCCCGGCGTGAAAAGGAGCTTGTACAGTTGATACTACGTGTATGTGCGCGCCTGCCTTGGAGCGCAGAACAAACAGACGCGGACTGCGCCTATAAATGAGGGGCTGCAACCGCTGTCTGTTAGCCCGAGCCGCCGTTTAAGCTTCTGAGGAGCGCGCCCGCTCGATTCCCGGGAGAGCACCACTCGTCCAGCCTGGACCAGCGAGACGTGCGCCAACGTGCGGGACGGCCCCGTCGAGCTCCTCAGGTCGCCGGACTGCCGCAGTGCCTGGTGAACAAATCGTGTTTTGGTTGTTGGTCTCTCTATGTGTTAGTGAACTTTAGGTGCAAAGGCTCTGTTAAATTGTAATCTCTCTCGATTGTTACTTTGCATGAGTTGCTTTGTATTTGTAGATCACTTTGTATCTGCTCGTACGAGTGATAGTGAAATCCCTTGTATCGTCTCTTCGCTGTATAAACATTGTTTTGTTTGTGCACCTTTGGCTCCAACACATTCTCTGGCTTGCGACCGGCGAGAGCTGGGCACCAAACGACCAACCCCGTTGTCACTTGCTAGCTGGTCTCCGGCATAGCTTGCCACGCTGAGTCAAGGGCATCTCCTTTGTGACCGAGACCGCTACCCCAACACGCTCAAAGGGTGTCTGGGAGCGCACGCAAAAGTGCGCGAAGTTGTGACAGCAGCACAGCATTATTTGAAAACTCTATCTGCTGAACATGCATGTGAGTTAGATAAATATCTGCATCTCTAGCCTCTAGCTTACATGTGGTGCACTGCATACTTGCAAGCGGGAATTTTGTACTGAAAGGTTCACTTATTCAGAGTGACGTTGGCGATTTCAAAAGTGCAGAATGCTGCACGGATGGCAAAGGTCGGCCGGGTCAATTATCCGTAAGCATAAAGGGTAATAAACATGCTATAAAACTACTACTTTCAAAAGGCCAAGGAGCACATTGTGTTCAGAGACATTCCAGACTTTTGGTACCAGTAGTGTCTTAGGGACGGTTTTGCCAAAGTCGGTTAACATACAAGCTATGCCGCAGTGTTCACGCCGAAACTAAAATTGGATTGGAATGCCTTTCTTTCAACATGGTACAAGACTTCGCCAAAGGAACTTGTGAGAAATGCTAAAGACAACTCTGATCAAGCCTTTGTGTGTGCTGGAAAAGCCTAAGCATGATTTTTTAACGCTCTACTGTGCTATTTATTATAATTTACTATTTGTCGCTCAGATGTCCTGCATTTCAATAATTTAATACATGCTGTGCTGTATAATTCGTGCCTGCAACAGTTATTGCGAAACAAAGGGTATATTAGATGTTATTACCCACATGACAAGAACAATATCAAATTAACAGCTGATGAACTTTTTCATTTTGCAGTTAAACAGAAAAGCTGCCTCTGTGAAGGGTTAGTTCTGCTTTTGGCTGCGGTCAGCTTTCTGTCTTTGTGCCTGACTTTCTTTATGTTGTGGTGCCTCTAGCAAAGTTGTGCAGCAGGCATTGATGCTTTGTTTTGACTTGGGGTTTTCATTAGCAAAAACACAAAGCAAGCTAATCTTCTGCCTAGATGCTTGTGTTATTTCTTGCCTACCTTACCTTGAACGTTCTGCATGCAATGCATAAGTTGTATATTTCCACCTTTCTGTATATATGCATCAACAGCTGAGGTGTCCGCCATTGGGGACATTTGTTCGTACATTAGCTGGTGGTTCTTCGGCTCCGGGCGCTATGCTCAGGGATACTTTGCAATGCGCACACTAGAAAATGAACCAGTCAGAGCTGCGAGGCGCTACGACTTCACGACAGTAAAATGGCTACAGGCTCTCCTCTGCCTTGATGGGAAGCCACATTGATTTAGTTTCTGAAGCTAGTGTACATTTATAAGATGTCATAAAACAAAGCATTTATTTTATTTCTTCTTTTTCTTCTACAGAAAGCAGCCACCAGCATTGGGGAAATCAAGCACAGCAAATCCTAACATTCAGAGCGGCAATTTATAAGTAAATGGCATGTAATGTCCCACATCACCATGCAAGCCGTGAAATGCATAGCAGTGCATAACAATGTGTGGTCAGTTTGAGTGTGAGTGAGGTTCTTATGCAGGTACCGAAGCCTCAGTAAATCGGTGCACCTCTCTCAATGCTAAAATAGCTGCTATGGCACTTACCTCTCCATGCCCTTGAGGCACATTAGTAGAGGTGTTGAGCCACAAAGTATCGGCGCATGCTCGGTGCAATTCGTACCGGCAGAAAGAATACAGTAGGGCTGAAAATTAAACACATTTGTCAATCAGTTGCATTTTTGCATTAATGACGAACTGAAATTCAGTTGCTTGAGACAGTTGTTATGCATTCCAGCTAGTGCAGTAATTATTTTATAAGCCATAGCAAATATTCGGCAAAAGCAGTTGAGCTGACAAGAACATAACCGACAGTAGAACAGATTGTGCGCCTTTGCTAAAGTTGTGAAGCATTCTTAAGTACAGACATTTGGGTGGAGTTTAACGAGACGCATGTGCAAATTTTAGCGCAACTGAAACGCGGTCTATCTTGCTTGCAGGCAACGACAGCTCCGCCGCTACCGCGTAGCAAGAAACCCTTGCAGCTCCGATGCAGTGCACATGAAAGCTTTGTAGACTAGGAAATTGTAAAATATTGAAAATTGTATAGTGTCACGTCCAGAAACGATACGTGGGCAATAAGGGACGCCGTAGTGAAGTGCTCCGGATTAGTTTACACGGGTTCTACCGCAGAGCACACGGGCACGCCTTTCGCGCTCTGCCGCCATCTAAACGCGGTCACCCTGTCTCGGATTGATCCCGGGTCCTCCGACTCGGTAGGCTAGTGCGCTAACCAGTAGACCACCGCGGCTGGTATAGAAAAAGCACCACAAGTACTCCGAGGATTTGCATGATGCAAGCTCTTCGCCGTCGTAGTCACTCAGCTACAATGTGCGCAGCAGTGCGCTCGAATTTGTAATGCTAGGCAACCGTTGCTGGTAGCCCATATATTAAGTACCTGGTAGCGCGAAACCTCTCGGAAATGTGTAACCTAACATATATTAAGAGATCAATGTAGCAGCGGGGTAACAACAGGAAAACTTTTCAGCGAGTGAATGAAGCGTCCTAAACTTCTGCGCGAACAGACGATGCACGCCGAAACATTCCCACTTGCAACGCTGTTTCGCCTTTAATTCAAAAACGGAACGTCGAGCGTGGACATAATAATGCACGTACAGCATGCTCACCTTTTTACCGACTTTATTCGCGCGTATTAACACATGAAGTGCCAAATTCAAGCTTGTCAATTCTGTATTTGAAGCAAAGCGCTGTACACATACATCTCGCCGAACGACCCAGAAATCGGAGTACACCGCATGCGTTGCGGGTCGTTCAGATTGGACACCACCCAACTGAGCCTTTAGTACGAATTTGAAAAGCCCTAAAATTTAAACCAGTTTTTTTTTCATTAGCTTTTTAAATTAGTGGCTTAGCTTTCCATGCCGCCGGCGCCGCCGTCAAAAATATTACAGATGACACTTTGGGAATTCTATAGTGTGCTTGGCGAAAGCCCTGCGGTGAACCCGCTGCATATATCCTGTTGTGCATGGCGCCGCAGTGGAATGGCACAGTGTTCGCCGATATCCCTTAAAATTACACAGCGCTGTTTGTAGCAAACGAGGGACTCTCTATACATTCTTGTCTTTATTCATGGTATTGGTACCCGGAGATCCAATCAGTCGCTGTTGGCGTTTCCGTTCTGCCTCCATTGCTTTCGCATCTGTCAAGTTCATTCGTCGCATGCGCATTCGCTCCTTGTTTTTCTGGTGTTTGGTGTTGGGGGGATCCGGCGTCCGCTGCCGCTTCCCCGAACTGCGTGGCGTGGAATTACTGGGCCACTTCGGAGCCATGCGTCTCAACTCACTCGACTGCAACTAGAGGTCTGGCGAAGGAGCGGTGTTGCAGCTGCCACCGCGGACGAGCGCGCGCTCGTTCTACCGCTGCTGTGTGACGTCACGGTTGCTATGCACAGTGCGCCCCCCCCCTCCCCCACCGGCGCGCAGGTTGCTTAAGGTGAATTCACACGACGGACCGAATCGCAGATCTCGCGGATGAACCGCGCATACGTAGGCTTGACGTCACGGATTCAGGCCAACCAACTCATGACCGCGGACGACGCCGACGGAAAATGCAAGGCGCTTTTTCGCTTTGGGATTCTGGTGGGAAACAAACACGAATTCAGAATGAAACGCCACGTTGTCTGGCCACCTTGTTACTTTTCGTGCATTTTTTGCGACAGCCGCATTAGAGTAAGCATCACTGCTTACATGCGAAACGTGTGCTTGCGTGCGCATGTCTAGTGTACTCGTCGCGTCTTCGTCGTTCTCTGCCCAACGTGCGCGCCATGAGTTTGTGTGACGACGCTGCGCTTTTCTTAATTAATCTCGTAGAGCAGTTCCCAACGCTTTGGGACATTGCCCGCAATGATTATTCCAACACCGAGTTGAAGCAGGCGTTGTGGGATAAAACAGCTGAACAATTAACAATGGCCAGCCTACGCTCCCTACCATACAGGTATGTGATATTTGTAAATTCCGAAATGCACCTCGCCGATTGTTTTTTCGTGCTTTCTTGTAGCCTTGTTTATTTCGTCATATTACACGATGTGACGATAAAGTAACTGCTGCGAAAAAAGAAAAAACCCAGCATGATTGACACGCAGTGCACTGTGTGAAAGTCCAATGTATGTACATTTGTTTGATATGAATAATGACTGTTCTTTCATTTCACGCAGAATCATTGAAGACCTTTTTTAATAACAAAAGGCACATGTACCGCCTAGAGAAGAAAAAAATGCTCGCCACAAAAAGTGGCCAGGCAGCCGACGAGGCGTACACTGGGAAGTGGAGATTTTTCAAAACCCTGCGATTCTTAGATGGCGTGCGAATGCCTGCTCACCGCTCATCAACGGGCAGTACGAAATCAATGCAGCAAGCGCAGAAGTGGTAAGATATTTTCTGTTGCGCCTCGCATATCTGACCCTCACTCCATTAGTAGTATATTATTGGCAGTTTTCCTTTCGAAAGCTTGGAAAATGCGAAAACCTGTGACCCGTTTGTTTGGCGCAGCGCATGTGCGCATGACCTCCAGTAAAAATAGCAGATTAAGCCTGCAGAGCGGACAAGGATAGAGAAATGAGTGGCTCGTTATGGCGCAAATAAGAAAGCCAGCCGCTTTCGGAGACCAGGCAAGCCTAGAGGAATGTTGCTTGCTTTTTTGTTTGCAGAGCTTATAAATGGGAAGTTAAGTATCATAATGTTATCGCTCAAGAATATTTCCACTTATTTTTAAGGCATAATATAATTATAGTTGCTATCCAAATTGTCAACCCCACAAACCAAAAAAATTGAAATTCGCCTTGTTTTTCCTGTTTTTAGGCGGCTGTTGGCTTCCGTCATATTATGCTTGCAGTAAGAACTGCACGTTTGGGGCAAGAGTTCAGTATTTACTTATGTTTTGAAGTTCGAATTGGAGGTTCGAGAAAAAGTTTTCCTGCAATAACTGTATTTGCTACTTTTCCGTAACAATTACAATAACTTCCAAGTCCTCCGACCATGTGTATTGAACACACTGAAAGCAGTAATCAGGACCATTATAATTTTTTATCATTTCAGTCTCCAGAGCAAGACATAAATTAAGATGTAGGGGGAACTGCAGCAGAGTCTGGCTTACTTGAGACCCAGGCAGCACCATCCCCACCCTCTCCAGGTCCGCAACCATGCAAGAAGAGGAGGAGAAATGAACGAACTCAAGAGTCGAGTGCTCGCTGGAGCGACCGCCAGCAAATACTGGAAAAATTGGCCAGTTCATTTGAAGTGCATGTGCAGCCAGAGGATCCAGCAGACCAGTTCGGAAAACTGGTCGCTGCACATATTAAATCTGTGCCCAGAGAGAAAGTGCTGTCCTGTCAGGCAGAGATTTTGAAGGTCATTGAGAGATTTTCAAGTGATATGAGTTAGTCAGGAATAAAAACTTTTTTAAATATTTTATTTAAACACTGTTTCACTGTTGTCAATACTTGCTCACGTCTATGAGGGCAGCCTCACGCTGCCATGGCACAGCACCTTCGTTGCCAAAGAAGTTGCACAATTGTTGTCGTACTGCTGCACCGATGGCATTAATCCTTCCACGAGGTGAAGGCTGCATAGAAAGTTCTGAGGTTTTGCCAAGCTTGAGATGTGCATCTCCATCACTTATACCATCCATTCCCAAAAAGTTGTGTAGCACACACGCCGCGTCCACAATCGCTGTAGCACGTTCTGGCTTGGCATTGATCACGGTGTGGAGGCAGCGAAACCGATTGGCAAGTATTCCAAAGGCATTCTCAACAACGCGTCGTGCACGGGCAACCTGAAAAGCAAAAATACAAATCAGTCTACAAAGCACGCACACAAAAGTGCAAAAACAGGCACGGACAGTGCCTAAAACAATGAAAAGGGGAGGACAAGATGATGTACTAACAAACATCTGTATCAAGTGACTGCAGGAATCACAGTTTTAAAGCACGAAATGTTGTACTCAGTATTTACCTGTAGTTGAATATCTTCTTGTCCTCAGTGAGCATTCTGTCACTGAACGGCTTCATGAGATTCCTGCCTATTGGAAATGCATCATCACCAACTAATACAGGTGGCACCACAATGTCAGGTGAACTTGCCACTTTCACGCTGTCTGGCAGGCCGGCTGTTTCGTTGGCGATGTCTTTCTGCAGAGGTGTTGTTTGCCAGACCCCCGCGTCTGCTTGCGATCCTGGTGCACCAACGTCAGTGTAGATAAACCTCTAGTTGGCGTCCACCACAGCAAACAGTATTATGCTGAATGTCTTCTTATAGATATAGTAGATCAAGCCCGACTTTGCAGGTTTGTTAATGGTGACATGGTTGCCGTCAATTGCCCCGGCACAGTTGCGGAAGTTCCATTGACGTCCAAAGCCCTGCATCACTTCTGTCCACGCTTCCTCTGTTTTTGGCGTTTTTATGTACTCCGCTTTCAGTTCATGGCATATAGCAGTGCAGGTTTCATGAATGATATCAATCACGCTTGAATGGCCGAGCCGGAACTGGCAACTCAGTGAATGATGGCTCTCTCCTGGGAAGACAGAGCATAATGCAATGTAAATTCGATAGCAAATTAAAAGAAGTGCACAAATATTTTCAATTTGGAATTGGTTTCAAAGAGCACCACAATATAGCAACCCTTGAGATGTTTGTTACTCTAGCGTAACGAAGCTTCTCGGGTGACTAAGCCCCAGTCCTTTGCATCTCGTGGATGTCAAGATGTTAACAATCAAAGAAAACGAATATGCCGCACCAACACATTCCATAAGTTCTCGTGTTACACGGTACCGCTAACTTGAAGACTCGTAGACTGGTAAAAAAGTATCGAGCGGCAGTAGTTAAGCATCAATTATTAGACATGCGGAGCCCCACCAGCTTCATTTTATCTTTATCGTCAATTGCATTTCTCAAGCAATTCCGGGAATAAGATTCCCACGTTCCCTTTAGCTGCCCCTAAAGAAAGAAAAAAACTTCCTCTTCACTGCCGCTACAAGCACCTACACAGAAATGTACGACACTCACCTGAGGCAAGGTACCGTAGTGTCACCTGCAGCCGTGTCTTCGCAGGAATGGCTTTCCTCATGACAATATCTTGCCTTTCAATCCATACCCACGCGTGCCAACAGCTGCAGGAATTGTTCTTCGTTCACTTGGAGCAGCCGGCGGTATTCGGCTCGATCTGCTTCCAAAAGCTCTTCGTACAACCGGTTTTGCAACCCAAGCTCCTTTCTGGCAATCCAGTTCCTTTGCCAGCAACTGCGTTTTGTGCAGTAATTATCACAATCATCATCGAGCTGGTCTAATTCGATTACAACTGCAGCGATCGCTGCTAACTGATGCATCCGCTGCACCTCCATTTTGACGACTATTCTCGAACCAGGTCTCAGCTGCCGTTCGCAGTAAACCTGGTATCGAGAGCTTGGCTGCTCCTTCCGTTTCCGTCCGCTCTGTCGTCTGCTATTCACGTCCGTCGTGTGAATGCTTTTAGCTCGCGGACGGAACATGACGTCACGGATTCGTTCCGCGAGGTCTGCGATTCGGTCCGTCGTGCCGATCCACCTTTAGGAGCGGAGGAGTTTGCGCCGCTGCGCGGAGGAGAGGCCACAATTGGCACGATTCCAGCGCACGGTCGGACGCGACCGCGAGCATGAGCCATTAAAGGCTTTCGCCTTAAAAAGGCCTTGAGCCGCCGCCGATGAATACCAGGCGCCGCACCGCCGGCTAGAAACGACCGCCACGCCTCCGCCGTTTAGAAACCGACACGGCGCACAGGCGTTTGACACGCTAGCGCTTCCTCTATTTTTACAATGCCAGCCGCATCACCCGCTTTGCAATGGGAGCCGCTGGTATGCCTGACTTCAGTTACGCCTGACTGCTTGCGTCATGCTTGCCAACGGTCGAGCGGTCCTGACGTTATCTGTCCTACTACTATTCTACAGACCTACACCACGCGTCTGTCAAATTCCTGCTTCGTACTCTTTCTTGCTTGTGTCTCGATTCATCCGCGGCGAAGCGCTTTTTCGAACGACAATCAGCTGGGGCAGCAGCTTTGCCCGCCGTTTGCAGAGGTGGGCTCAGGAGTTCGCTCCGCCTATCACTTGAGGATGCTGTTCCTTGTCAGACGAATACAGCATTGTAAGTTGTTACGTTTGTTTGTTCCGTGGAACCATGATTAAAGGAAATTGTTTTGCGCGGATGAATCGTGTGGTCCGCGACGCTGACGCGGTGTCCTCGCAGCAGCACTAAAATGGAAATGGCACCGGTTAATTATGGCAAGCACGGCTAATAATAATAATAATAATAATTGTTTTTTTTTGTGAGCGGAAATGGCGCAGTATCTGTCTCGTATATCGTTGGGCACCTGAACCGCGCCGTAAGGGAAGGGGGGATAAAGGAAGGAGTGAAAGAAGAAATGAAGGAAGGTGCAGTAGTGGAGGGCTCAGGTCCACCAACTGTGGACCTTTAACGTGCACTGACATCGCCCAGCACACGGGGGACATAGCGTTTTGCCTCCATAAAAACATCGCCGCCGAGGTAGAGTTTGAACCCTGGCAAGCATGGCTGCTGCTATCAGTTTTGTGCGAAGTGTGGGAAATTTTAAGCTCTTTTGTAGAAAAGATGGGGACGTTCACGTGCTTTTCTTTACATATGTTTACAACTGTTTTTAGCAATAACATATACAATAATTTGCATGCGTCTGCTGCTTCTATAAATAACTCTGTGTCTATAGCCATTTACATTTCTAGAATCTGAGTATTTGCTTGTATTGACACTTATTTAAAAACTTGATATGCATTGTAGCGAAACGACATTTGTACGCTCGAGGAGGGCAAAGCATCTCGTGCGCGAGCGGAACATAACAACAGTGAACGAAAAAAAGCACACCTAACGCCCATCTGGACAACCAAAAACGTTCGTACGCCCCCGTGTGTTTGATCGCCCCCTCCTGCGGCCTGAAGCTACAACAACGGAAGAATAAACGCTGATGGTGCGCCGAAGAAACGCTGCCTTGCGGTTCGGCCTTTACGGTAACTGTTCATGAAGACGTGCTCAAGAGGACTTGATTTCAATTTTATCTGCCTCATTTGCTTCAAGTGCTTTTTTTAATTTTGCCTCGTTTTATTAGCGCCTGGTTGTAGTCAAGACCAGGCAGAACACGCGAAGTGCTTCGGCATCAGATGCTGCCTCGTGCATTTGCGACTGGAGTTCTTTTCGCTTCTTAAAACAATCGTAGCTCCAGTCTGCCACGCACAAAGAAAAATCTTCATCTAGTTGTAACAATGACAGCTTAGCCTGCAAAAACAGAACTACGACTTGAAAGCTACTGCTACTTGGCAGTTTCAAAAAATGCCTTCTCTGGAAGATATATCATTCCTTCCTTATTTCATTCTACCATTTTCCTTAGTCAACAAGACTGAATCGCAAATCAATAGAGTGAAACGTATTACTAACTACCTTTACACTCTGATTTCAGATTTCTGCCAAGCAGTTTCAGCACCTTTCCCGGAATGTATCAGCGTTGTAGCTAAAAGACAAATGTGATTCGAGCAAGTCGCCACAGCCTTTCGTTACATTGCCAACGCCGCTGCACCGCACTCTCTGTGGCTCCTTTTAAAACCTGTGCCAGCAGCGGCTCGGCGGTGAGCAGCGCCACGAACGCCGCGCTCTATGACGCGTCAATACCTGACAGGCAGCCTGGTTACTATGAGGGATGCTGAGCGCCGCCTCACGAAGAAAGAAAAAACGTTTAAAAAGTTGGCTTCGTCCGCTTTTGGTCGTCAGGCGCCACTCAGATGACACTCTCCCTCACAGGCCTAGAGCAGGCGCGAAGGCTAGCCGAATGGGGAGAGCAGGAAAGGAGGATAGGAGAGGGTGTTGGACGGTCGGATCGGCCGTACTCGGCAGGCATTGTAAAAATAGAGCAGAGACACGCTCTCTCTTCTTGTTCACACTATCGGAATTTAATGCTAGACTTCTGTGAGCGGGAAGCTAATGAAGGAAGGAAATGAAAACCTTCCGCTGGATGGATGGATGGATGGATGGATGGATGGATGGATGGATGGATGTGGATGGATGGATGGATGGAAGGAAGGTAGGAGCGTCCCCTTTGAAACGGCATGATGGCAGTTGCCACCATGGTCAGCTTTTTTCTCTTTATTTTTGTTTAACTGTGTTGTAAGTTATTAAAATAGGTGGCGTCCAAACTACGCGGATATTGGGTCACGGCGAAGCTCCGTCGCGTGAATTTGTACTTCCGGGCATTCCTGCGGTTTCATTTGTATAGGAATTTCTCGCATACGTGCGATTTCGACGTTTCTTTCCTTAATACCAACGCTCACACCGCTGAAAAAATGGTGTTGTGCGCCGCCTCATACTACAGCAACTTCACTTGCAACGGAATGCAACATGTTTCGAGTGCCGTCCAATAGTGAACGGCGAAAACTGTACGCCGTTGCGATCCGCCAGCAGACTGCCTATTATACGGGCTCCACGTCCTAACAAAAACTTCTTTATAAAGTGTATAGACTGCATATGTACTTCTGTCAATAAGGTCTATAGACTGTCTATAGACAAATCCTATAGACTAGTCTATAGACAATCTATAGATTTATGGTCATACACTTTTAGTCGACTTTTGTCTATAGACTGTCTATAGCCAACATCAATCGACAGTCTATAGATAGTGTATAGACTTATGCACAATAAACTTTTGACTAAAAATGGCCTACAGACATTTTTCTATAGACTGTCTATAAATATTCTATAGATTTATGGCTATCACCTTTCAATAGACTTGTTTATAGGCCGTCTATACAAATGTCTATTAAACCAGTAGACCTTTGTCTATAGCCCATCTATAGAGTGTCTGCAGACATATATCCATTAAACCAGTAAAATTTTTTTTATAGAGTGTCTATAGACAGGCTATAGATTTATGGCAAAACACCTGTAGTAGACTTCTGTCTAAAGACTGTCTATAGACATATGTTTATTAAACCAGAAGATTTTGTCTATAGATTGTCTATACACATATGTCTATGAAGCCAGTAGACTTTTGTCTATAGACGATCTACAGATTTAGGGCCATACGCTTATAGTACAGTTGCCACAGACTTTCAGAAAAGATATTCTTTCGTCGGAGTTTGTAATTTTCTGGGCGAAATTAATATTTCGCTGAAAGCTCAATAGCATTACTTAGCCCATAAACATTGCCCGCAGGCAATTGAGTTATACTAATTTTAAGTGTCAAAAACCTACATGAAATTGTTAATGCTAATTCTTGCTTGTCTTATGTAGGCACACACATTTGTAGCAAACATTGAGCCATTTCTGTTTTTCAAAAATACATGCAAAACATCTAATAAACATCACATCAATGAATAGTTAATGGCCAGGTTATATGTGCAAGCCTGAAGAGCTGGTGAAAGGGCACATCATTACCTTAATATTTGAACCAAAAGAATGTTTAGAGAGTGCAAAAATATATCATATGCACATGCACAATAGCTTCTAGAGTACATGTTTGAGAACACTCTAAACGTTGGCTGTTTGCTCGTTAATGGTACGCACCTCAGGTGCATGCAAAGTGCATGTTTATTTTTTGTCATGCCAAAATATAGATGCACACACGATACGTTCAACTATTTATTCTATACATATATTAAACAATAATGGCAAGCAAGACTTTTGCTATACATACCTAGAAAAGTAACAAAACAAATTTTTCTTTAGTTGCAGTGTTGTGGCCAAGCTTGCCCTGATTTTGTGTAAGTTTAGCTATTTATTCTATATACCGTATTTACACGCATAATGCATGCACTCCCAAAATTACTGTCGCAAGTCGTCTGCTTGCCGTAGCAAGTACCATCTACTGACCACGACCACAACTAAATGCCATGGTTGGGCGCCCGCGCTACTAGGTGGCGGTACTGTGCTATCATCCTCGTACCGCGGAGTAGGAAAGTGACACCGCCACCGCGCACCACCACTATGCCATTTTGTGAAGGTGTCTCGTAGCCCTAGATTACGTATGGCACCGTGGTCTTTGGGCCGCTTCGCCAAGGGGCCCTATGCAAGCTACACAGCTGCTTCTAAGCTGAATGCTATTGAGCACGCGTTAGGACATGGCAACCGCGCCGCCAGCAGACACTACAGCGTCGAGTTTTGCGTCCGTAATTGGAGACGGCAGCAAGACCAACTCGAGACGACGAGTAAGAAACGCCGGGCCTTCCATGGACCGAAGAGTGCGAAATTCCCTGCCGTGAAAACATCTTTGTTGGAATATATCAAGGCTCGACGAGCGGATGGGTGTGATGTGTCGATTGCATTGATACGGAACCACGCGCTCGTAATGGCAAGAAAACAGTGCATCCCGTTGCAAGACTTCCGCAATAGTAACGGGTGAGCCACACGATTTATGCGGCGCAATGGACTCTCGCTCAGGACGCGAACGACGCTTTGCCAGCACCTGCCCGCAGCCTATGAAGAAAAAATCGTCGACTTAATCGATTCACTATCAAGATCCGGCATGAGAAAAACTTCTTGCTCTCACAGTTAGGGAACGCGGACCAAACTCTGCTGAATTTCTACATGCCTATCAGCAGGACAGTAGAACAGACAGGCGCGCGGACTGCACGTCAGGTCTACAGGTGCCGGAAAACGGGTGCACGGTCATGCTAGGCCTGACGGCAGACGGGCGGAAGCTCCCACCGTAAGTAGTTTTCATGCGCAAGACCCTCCCGAAAGAAAAGCTCCCCCTGGTGTACACGTGCACATCCGAAAAAAAGGTGTATGACCGCGCACCATATGATGGACGGTATTAAGACTGTGTGGGATCGGCGACCGAGAGCGCTTTTTTTCCCGTCGCTCCTCGTGGTTGACAGCTTTCGGAGCCATCTTCAAAAGTCGGTTCGGGCGAAGTCAAGGTAACTGCGCACGGACCTGGCTGTTATCATGGCCAGGATTCTGGTTCATCCGCTCCTAGTTCACAACGCCGCCACCACGGGCCGCATGAAGTTGAGCTCCTCCTCCTTCTCTTACATTCTTCCTCCCGGTTTGAGAGAGAGACGCTAGTAAGCTTCGCCCATTGTCCGCTTTGTGTGTTCTCCCCTCAAGCCAAGCTCCTCGGGAGGGGGGCACCCTTCGCGTTTCTGTTTTTTTTTTTCCACCCAGCGTGTTCGAAACGGGCTGACTGTGCGGCTCCCCTAGTCTGTTCCTTTACTGCGGTGCAAGAAAAGAAAGAAGTTGGGTTGGGGTTGAAGCGGTGTACAATCTTAGCCTTACGAAAATTAGAATCTACCGTTTCCCAGGTCGTGGTTATGACAGACTCTCTGTCCATTTGCTCTTCCTTATCCTCGCCCACTGACTCTCGGCCATTACGCCTCTTTAAGTTCCTGATTCCGCTGCATCTAAATTCGGTAAGGTTGCTTTGGGTACCAGGTCACATGGGCTTTCACTTAAATGAGGTTGCAGATTCCTTAGCAAGAGCCTCTCTCAGCGGCCCAATTGTTGCTGTCCTACCATCGTGTGCATATACAGCTGCGGTGAGGTTTCGCAGCTACACAATATTTCAGGAATTTGCTGCCTCGGCTCTTACATCGTCTCCCGAATATCAGCATCTTCTGCATCCTTGGAGTAGCAAAGACTGGCGCTCACGCAGACTGGAGGTCTCTTTCACGCGCTTGCGTTGCCGGGTTCCCCTTCTAAATTTCTACCTTCACAGATCTGGCCTGGCAGCTTCCCCACTGTGCCCTTTTTGTGCCGAACCTGAGACAATAGATCACTTCCTGCTGTTCTGCCGCCGCTTTTCTCATTTGAGGAAGCGTCTTTTGCAAATTCCATTTCATCAACTGGGCTTGCCTGTGTCTTCCGCGGTTGTTCTTTCCATTGGCGCTTCTTTGCTTGGACGAAGCGACAGGAGTCTGCGCTCTGCTGTGCAAAATTTTCTTCAAGAAACGCAGCGACTCCCATTCTAATTTCTTTTTCCTGATCTCTGTCAGTAAGACATTGCAACATTACAGGCATTGTGTACTATTATGCACATTAAGCAATTGTCCCGTCTTCGATCTCCAAGTTAACTGGACCCCTTTCCTTCCCTCTTCCAATCTATCAGACTACATACTATTTCCACTGCTTTTCCCGTCAAAAATTTTCTGTATCCAGTAATTAACCGCCTGTGTCTTGGCCACTCCCCCGTAGTGGGTATGTGCCAGCAACGTCTGAGGCCTTCCTTCCTTCCTTCCTACACGCCCCGTCTTTGTCCGACTTTGAGGGGCCATTTGTCAAAAACTACTGGCGGTATATATGCACATCACACAAGATATGGCTAAACGTTCCAGAATTGTGCCAAGGCCCAGCTATCACTCAGTGAGTCCAGAGCATAATGCGTGGAATAGAATTTTTTTAGCGCTGCACCCAACTTCTCCCCGTGGGACGGTCTGTGTCTTCATGGTAAATGGTGTTTTGCTGTACAGAAAATCTGATGACTGGTGACAGAACAGAACTAGCGGCCGTATAAGCATCAGTAAGAACCTTGTGTTGCGCATTTGTTTACACGTCAGTGTTTTTATTTTTTCGAAAGAGGTTGCAGTTATAACCTGACTCACCATAATTGTCAAGTTTTTTCGCAACGGGGAAAAAAATTACGGACAACAATTAAGTCTACTGACGAGCTGTGAAGGAGAAAGCTTGCAGCGTGGTGTTCGGCTGCGGCGATGGCGTGCTGCTTTAATGCAATGGCCAGCCAAGCTGATCAGTTCACGCCGCCCGAATGGAAGTTGATGAAGGCGACGATACCCAAACCCAGCTCGAGCCCCTGTGCTTCCTTTTTTCGAGTTGAGTTGAGTTGTCGACAGAAGGACGAAAGGAAAAGCACGGGCTTGCTTACTGGCTCAATGCGGAGCCACGCCCAGCTGCCTGCGTGCTGATAGTAGGAGGTGAAAGATGTGAGTAAAGAGACAGAAGAAAAGCGCGCGCAATAGCCCGTAGGCCACGGGCCAATCCCGGAGGCAGTGCAATACCGGGCTGACCTGTGCCAGAGTGCGTTACGCCAAGCACTCCGCCATACTTTCAAAAATATGCGTAACACCCAAGCCTCAAGGGCCCATATGAGATATTAAGCCAGGTATGTGAATGGCATCCCCCTTCGAAAGCGGACCGGGGATTGAGCCACACCCGAATACTCGATCCTGTGCTTCCTTGCTATCGCTCCCCTTTATATTTCTCCTCGATATCATTTCCCTTTCTCCTCCGCCGGCTGCAGCTCGGGTGGTTAAGATATTAGATAGCAATTGCCACGGCCGGCAACATTATTTTCCTTCACTTTTGATGCGAAAGCTTCACTATGCTACCTCGTAACGATTTCGCGGTGCTTACGGTTTTGACCTTCAAGTGGGCCAGAGGTCAGTCCTCTCACGGCGTGGTTCGAGCGTCCACCGATATATGTGAGACAGTTACTGCGCCATTTCCTTTCCTCAAAACCAATTTTAGAAACTAACCTTGAAAGTAAAAATTGAAAATTGGTTTTTTGAGAAAGGAAATGGCGCAGTATCTGTCTTTCATATCGGCTGACACCTGAACCGCGCCGTAAAGGGAAAATGGAGGGAGTGAAAAAAAAGAAGAAAAAGGTGCCGTAGTGGAGGGTTCTGGAATAATTTAGACCACCTGGGGATGTTTAGCGTGCACTGACATCGCGCCCTATCCACTGAGCCAATGCGGCGGGTTCCGTTCGTGGGTGCGGAACCCACTTCGGAAAGTATTTTATTTACCAAACTTAATTTTTCTTTTTCTGATTAGGTCACGTGGTTTTTCCAAACCTCTGGGGAGGACAACGCCTGATTTTCCTCCTTATGAGCTGCTATGCTTTCACAAAAATGAAAATATGCTGCCTTCTACTTACGAACGGCTCTGATCATTTTACCTAGGCTGCTTGCACACATGTGTTTCCTGCATTTATACACAAGTATGGTGACAGGTTGCTCAGCGTACAAATTATTGAATAATACCATTTAAACGTGCAACCATTTTCGGGATGCGCTTGTATAGGAATTGTACCTGCATGCACGTGACTTTCTGGCGCCCTAGTTCACTGCCTTTTTCTGCATGTGTGTGTGTGTGTTGGGCTGAGTGTGTGGGTGTGCCCGCGCGCGCCACGGTAGAGTCCATTGCATGCAGTGGCGCAAAAACGCGGAGCTCCCACTTGGCTTGTCGCAAGTTTGGCTTGGTTAGGAGGGCGATGGCCGGCTCAGGATGTGAAGTTTTTAAGTTCCATGGCTGATCACCGGCCTGTCTTATGACGTAGGGATAATGTAAACAGGAAATTCGAGAATGTAACATGCAACCAGATCCCTCGGATTTTTTTTTTCATCACATTACTCCGCATGAACATGTCCAGATATCGAGAACCACACGCTCGAGACAACACAGGCTTTTGCGCGCGTGGTTTTCTTCCACCGGCCTTGAGGAAACGCGCGCGCCCATTTTCATACGACAGTAATTCATGTCCCCATAAAAAAAAGACATGCTATGCTTGATGAATCGTTTATCTTCAAGACAGTCACGTTTCCATGCCCACCCCCCAAGTCGCCACGTGCTCGTCGGTCATGGCGGCCTCGTCGACGGCGACGTGCGCAAGCAGTCATATCGGAAAAGAGCGGGCTTTCTGCGCACCTATTCGCTCGCGTCAGCCGCCGCCTCATCAACCGTCGTCGGACGACGTGCGAAAATTATCTGGTAGGTCCACATTGGTGGCGGCGCTCACCATCGGGTGAAAATCGCCGGCCTCACGCATCCCGGCATTAAACGCTGTGGCTGAGCGGGGTTAAGATACTAGATTACGATACCTGGTGACATGACCAAGCGCCGTCACATGTCCGAGATGGGAGGTGCACTAGCGGGTGGCTGTTGGCTGGTTATACGGTCGAGTGCTCATTGCTCGCCGGGCTAAATGTTACGTCATGAGACCATGCGAAATAGCCTGAAATTTCGAATACAAAATATGCAGAGGACACCAAGCCGCAGAAAAGACCTGTTAATGCTATAGCATCATACCAACAAGGCGGAGCTAAGTGTTCCCCAAATTTCTTAATTTCAGCGCGATTTCTTTTCTTTGTTCAAAAGTACTGCTCATAGTGCTGCCGCAATGAGGAGTTGTGTAGTCAAGTCATCAATGTTGTACTTTGCGATCGTTATGGAGCGCTTGGATTTTGATGTAGCCGAAATGCTAGTGGTCCGTGTACTGTTCGATTTCAGTGCATGTTAAAGAACCTCAGCTGGTCGAAATTTCCGGAGTCTTTCACTACGGCGTTCCTCATAGCCTGAGTCGCTTTGGGACGATAAACCATAAACCAAAACGCATGGAAATATTATACGGCTTATGGAAAAGCGTGATGAAGGAGATTCCACAATTATTTTTGGGTGTGACATAACTATGAGGGATCGGAAAGCAAGCATTGCTTTTTCACGTTTTAAGAACTCGCTCAGCGGCAGCAGGAGCTGTGATGCGCCAAACATACCTTTTCACGTATTTGAAAGCACTTCCTGACAAATGTTTCAAAGACGATTAGAGATCATATAACGGCAGCAATGCGTCCCACCCGGTCCTCTTCGTTCCTTCTGTTGTTTTTCGTAACTGATCTAAATTGGGATCCAAGTGGAGACACATCACTTATGTTAAAGCTGAAATTTACTAACGTACCCTGACGCCCGGATCTACATGACGTTACTCACCAGCATGGTGACGTGACTCGATTACGACCGACGCTGAATAGCCCCGGGAATTCGGTCCCCTCGCCGTCAACTGTGAATGCTGAGGCGGCCGCAGATAGAACATGCCATCGCAAATGAGAATCTCCAAAAGGAGGCCGCCCCGCCGCGGTGGCTCAGTGGTTAGGGCGCTCGACTACTGATCCGGAGTTCCCGGGTTCGAACCCGACCGCGGCGGCTGCGTTTTTATGGAGGAAAAACGCCAAGGCGCCCGTGTGCTGTGCGATGTCAGTGCACGTTAAAGATCCCCAGGTGGTCGAAATTATTCCGGAGCCCTCCACTACGGCACCTCTCTCTTCCTTTCTTCTTTCACTCCCTCCTTTACCCTTCCCTTACGGCGCGGTTCAGGTGTCCAACGATATATGAGACAGATACTGCGCCATTTTTCCTTTTCCCCAAAAAACCAATTATTATTAAAGGAGGCCATATTAGGTTCAGGGGTGAAGTTGAAAATAGCGAAAATTAAATGTAGCAATGCGTACATTCAGTTTAACTTCTTCAGCCTACCGAATTTCCTAACCTGTTGAGTGTTTTGCTCAATTCTTTGTTCCTGTCCTTTTGTGCAAGTTGCGAAAAAAAATAACGGTGGTTTAGCTTTGGTTAAACCTGGAGGGACGCGATAGCTACAGCTGCCCGAGTGGAACTTGGTCACGTGACCAAACACGTGACCAACAACGTGATCAGCCGCACCACGTGACCAACCACGTGACAGGGTGGCGGCGCATCTACAGGGTGTCAACGCAGCCACAGGGTGGCGGTGCCGCCACCACCACGGCGCCAACACGTTGAAGGCTCGAAATGCTGCCGTAATAATCGCTACAAAAACTCGTACAAAAAATCAAAGCGGCAGTTTACTTGACATGACAGAATACATTTATTATCGCATCACACCATGGCGCAGAAAAAGTCTAAACGATACATTTCGACAGTTTGCTAGAAATACACAATGCACTTATGCACAGAACCAGCTTGAGAAAGTGTCGGTAGTAAATATTAAGTATGGCAAAACTTTACACTTTCTACATAGACGTGTACCACTTGCAACCGCCACACATCACTAGGCTGGTTGTGAGGAAAGGAGAGGTACAACATTCGCGCTACAATGAGGTCAGCCACATGAACCGCGCCGTTTCGCAGGGAACATAGGCAGCCAGAGGTGCACTGCGAAGGCATTTCAAGCGTGCACTGCAGTAATTATAAAACACAATTGGCCTAATCTTGATGAAACCCAAAAAACACAAAACAACACAGCGTGGCGCGATACAAAAAATATAAACATATCATACATGAATACAGATACAGCGTGTAAATATTGCACATCAAGGAAGATTATCACAAATAGGGCGAAGAACAAAGAACATTTACTGCACATATAAGTCGCCACAAGCACAAACAAAGCATTTCACTCTCGTTTAGTCGTACCAGCGAGAATGCGAGTTTTAGCATTGAGTGAAGAGACATAGTAAACCGTTCAAGCTTCAAGTGTGCACATACTGCACTACAAAAATTTTTGATGAATATTTCATTAAAAAAGTAAGAAATGATAAAAACTGAGGCATACAGACTTGTGGAACATCGCGAGCAGGCAATTGCTAATTGCAGGCAATTTTTGCTAATAGAAGTCAAGTCATAGATATCTGTACATGTCAGATATCCGCGCCTGAGCGCGGGCGCCTGCGCGCGCCTCCGAAGCGGGGTCCGGTTTACAACATTAGGAAAACCGCGGGGGCTCTCGGGGACTCTTTTCTTCATGGCTTGAAGCCCTTTCAGTTTCCTGGAACTTTCCTTCGCGGTTTAAGTGGTCCTTTCAGCTCCCCCCAAATCCCCTTTCTTCACGCTTGAGATTATTTCAGTCGGCTCGTGGGGGAACGCGCCAGCACTAAAGAGCATGGAGGTAGATGCCTTTTTTCGACGCGGCGCGGGGCTGGGCGCGCAGGCACTCTGCCGTACACCTAGGATGTGCCCATCGAGTTCGGGCTTAAGGAAAACATTTCAAACGCGCTGCCTTTTTCAGTGAGTGAGCAGATGAGAGCCACGGCCACTCGGTGATGCGGTTCCATCGAGTGGCCGCATTGGTACCAACCGTTGCCTCCACAAGCTGGTAGAACAGCGGGCTAACGGGGTCGCATTTTTCATTGCAGCACTGAGGCTTCAATTTTGGATTTCGACGTGGCCTCTTTGTATGTCTGAAATTTACTTGACCTGAAATAAAATAATCGAAAATGTTTTACGGCCGCGAGTGAGTTTCGAACCAGAGGCGGCGAGAACGCATACGTTTTGCTGGTTACTGCGTTAAGCGTGGCCCGCATGGAGCGTTTTTCCGGGCGATTCGCCGCCGTCGGCGGCAGCGGAGCGCTTTTTTGCCGCCGTCGACTGCCACACCGCCGCAGCCGAACATTCTGCGTCATAAAATACCAGTCTCTTGCGCTGTATTTGGGATATCGTCGTCTTCATCAGCTGCATCTATGCGCAACGGAACCGAACACTGAAACAGCACTGAAAACCGAAGTGCTAGCACTCCTAGTTGCAACTGGCGTAACCACGCTAACTCGTCCGAAATTGATTTTGGTGGCACTGTCTACCTGTGCCATGCGCTGTGCTTTTAACAAGGCTGGTGGAATTCCTTAGTTTGGCGGAAGGCAGTAAAGAATCTTCTGCAGAAATTCTGATGTCTTTTTTGGGAGATTTTTGTCTGCGTGTGGAGAAACCCTTTGCCAGGACTGACACATTAGCGGTTGTAAGTTTTTTTTTTGTGACAGCCTGGAGGCAAGAGTGCGTCCATGACCTTTCCGGGCCGTTTTCGCAGAGGCGCCGGCTATGTCGTGCAGCTCGTGCTTCGCACCATAGGGAACAGAAACATAGCGCATCCAAAAATCAACCATGGACTGCGCTCCACGATTCGAGGAAAAGTAAAAGGAGAAAAAAAAATAAAGGCAGGCAAAGGCACAGCAGGAGACCCCTCCCCACTGTCCTTTTCTTCCTCCCTCTTACCACCCTGCTACCGGCTGCCCGTGTAGCTCTTGAAAAAGAATTTCTCTGTACCTATGCACCTGCTCAAATCATCCTTGGCCATTTCCGTTACCGCCTCTCCACGTTCTTCATCCGTTTGATGCTGCGTGTTGTGCGTCTTGTTCCCGTAGCCTTTTTGGGAGGAACAGTGCTGAAAATTGTGCCCTAAGGGTAGGGTGGAATTCAAGCAAGTTTTGGTTAAGACGATTCCCAATTCTTGCATATTTGTTTTAAAATCAGCGACAACAGCAATGACACATCGCTTTGAGCATGCGGCTCGAGGACGGTGTGTGATTCGTTCCGCAGTGTCGCCGTGTACCCACTGATTTCCAATGGGTAGAAGTTTTCTCGAAGCCTGGCGCTTGGTTTCTTTGAGTTGAAGTGCTCGGAAAATGGTCTTCCACCTAACATTGTGTTGAAGAAAACACTTCAACCCATTGCGCTTGGTGCGAGGTTGCCTGTGCGCCACTAAAACTCATCATCAGCAAAAGAAAACATTTCTAGGCAATGGATACCCAAGATTCTTCACTCGATGTATCATCTAAAACTGAAAAGGATGCAACGAAAACAACTCGATATGCTTATGCTAAGGACACGCTGGTGGCAAAAACGCGTATGCAGTTAGTACGTAAAGGGTGTCTGCGAAACCTTGGCCAGTGTTCTCAGAAAGGAAGGGATGCAAACTACACACAAGCCGGACATCATTATCGGTGGCCTCCTGTGCCACTTGAAAGACAGTCATCCCACCCCAAAAAAGGCCTAGAGGCGCCAACTCGAATGGCCCTTCCTGGGCGTACGCGCTCTTAGCGTAAGCCGAAACCGGTCTGCGCATGCGCACTGCAGGAGACGCCAGCAAGCCTAGGTGAGGCGTCCGTGCTAGATGTCGGCATCAGCGCGCGGGCGCTCGTGTACGCGTTGGAAGGGGGGTCCGGTTTATAACAATGGAAGGATCGCCGGGCTCTCGGTGGCTCTTTTCTTCATGGCTTGAAGCTATTTCAGGTTCCCCGAACTTTTCTTCGCGGTTTAAGTTGTTCTTTCATCGCTCCCCAACCCCTTCTCTCCACGGCTTGAAATTCTCTCCGTCCGCTCGACAGGGGAAGGGAGCCAGCACCAGGAACATGGAGATGCATGGCACATTTAAAAGTCGCTGGATCGTTCCGTGGAAACGGCTCCCTCTTCTGACTCCCGCGGTTTGTGCGCTTAAAAAGCCGCGCTAACTCCCCGGGAGTCACACATCCAAGAAGTACTAGTTTGCCAACAGCTTCAGAGGCAACAACAACTGACGAGAATACAAAAAGGAAGCTAAAAATGTTGCCGGCCCAGCGATTGCTATCTAATCCCTCAAGCACTGGAACTGCAACCCGTGGAATTAAAAGCAAAGAGAGAGGATAGCGAAAAGTAGATAGGAGAGCGGCAGAAAAAAAATCGAGGGTAGGTTGGAACTTATGCAAAAAAAAATATGTTCGCGCCACTCGTGCGAAAGTGCTTATGGGTATTGTTGCACATATTCGCAACACGGTAAATTCACTGCATATTCAGGGCCGCGAGCATGTAGCGTCCTGTCGCTAATGAATCGCGCTAGCGGCGCATTGCACAAACGGGTTGGGTGGAGCGCCGAGTCATTGTACTGGAGAAAACCAGTAATCTTTTAAACATCGTGTTATCCGACAATAACTTCTGTTCATTTCTTAGCAGATTTAAATTATAATCAAGAACATTTAACTAGAGTTTGACTCTTGATTGCTGCTCTGGGTAACGGCGTAGTTACTGGCTTGCCGAACTGATGGCACACTCTTCAGAATAGTTCCCAGCATGCCACTCTATGGAGTCTTCGTTAGCGGTTCATCCTTCACGTACATCTTTGACAGAATTGCCGAAACTAGCATCGATTACAGCAATGGTAAACCCCTTCTCGACGGCGAACGATCGAATCGTGAGAAGCACTTTACGAACCTAGACAAAAATGTGAACTACCACACTAATAATTGTTGCATTGGACAAATAACCTACTGGCATAAAACGCAGCATCAGGTTTTCCGCCTCTTATGTGCAACACATGCAACATTCAATTCAACGCATCCTTGCTGCACTTGCACCACATCGACAAAAGATTGGAAGAGCTTTCTGCTATTGAGGCTAATAACATGAGTGTTGAAATGTAGACATTAAGACACGATTTTACAATTTTGAATGCACAGTGCAAGAACCATATACAAGTATCGGTGAGTGAGCTCTAAGTATGAGCGTCCGGGAATTACAAATTTCACTGCTTGAACGAAAGTACCTAGAAGCTTCATTGCTTTGCACTGTTATTGCGTACGCAATTCCACTATCACCTATGCCGGTGTGGTCACTGTACGCGCTTAACGAAAAATGTACCTGTCAAGCAAAAGAGTCTTCTTATAATTTCCTCTATATACCTCATAGAAGGCACACGCTTTCTTGTAGCATTTTATGTAGCAGCCCATGGCCATAGCCTCCCTCCGATGGGGGCACTTTTGATAAAACTGCGCATTCGTACGGCAGGCTCAACCTACCAAAGCAGGGACACTGTAGCAGGGCACGGCCGGAATCGAGCCGCCTCCGCTACTCGAGCCCGGCCGCGAGCAGGGACGTGTGCCTTTCCAACGCACCGAGAGAGGGCGCCACACGTTTCATGAAAAAGCTGATGATGCATGATCAATAGTGAAATAGCGCAGGAAGACTTTTACGCCATTGAAATGTAAAATACCTTATACTTCCTTAAAGGTAGGACACTACCCTACGTGAACCTGCTAGAGCTTGTCGATATATTTTAAAATAGGGCTGTAGTGAGCGATAAATTGAAGTCAAGTGGGGTATTTTTCAGGACCTCGCCATAGACTCCATGCTGTCATAGATCATTGCTCATGGCAAACGCAATATGTAAGCTACATCGATGAAACTCGACTAAATGAAACTTTAAGATGCATTTAACATCTAGGCGAGAGAGCTAATTTCTAACTGTTATGCGCGACGAAATATCAATTTTTATTTTTCGTCGCCATTGAGTTACGCGCCGCCGCGCTGCCGGCTGTCGCGAGATGGCGCGACCGGTTTTTCGAGGCGCATGGTCCAGAATCCTGGGGATGACCCGGCGGCCTCACGTCAATGCTACAGCCTCTGGACGCATCTTTCAACAAGCCATTTAAAGATAACGTCCGGCGGCTTTACGCAGAATGGATGGCCGAAGGTCTACATCCTCTGACGCCGGGCGGCAATATCAGAAGTCCCTCCATGGAGCTGCTGTGCAGCTGGGTATCGGAGTCATGGAACATGATTACCGCAGACATGTTGATCAGAAGCTTTAAAAAAACGGGAATTTCGAACGCCCTGAATGCGACTGAAGACCACCTTGTGTGGGCCGACGATGAAGCATCGGAAGCTTAAAAAAATCGATGCCGCAGCGACCACCGATTTCAATGTCAACATGAACTCTGACCCCGACTGTGATCAAGTGTACAATTGCCTGCAGGACGCTATACTACAGAACGCGAAAATCAATGATGAGGTTGCGTGCGGCAAAGAAAGAGCTTTAGTACCTTGAGGTTATGTTGACCCTGTACTCACACCCATCCAACTTTGCATTTAACACTCCGAAACATTCTCTTGAAAATTTTTCCCGCTTAATTATCGCATATCCAAACTTCGCGTTGATTTTCAGGAAAAAAATGTGCGAGGATTACGCGAGTAAATACAGTATACATGAAAAAAACGACTAGCAAGACTTTTGCTATACGACTAGAAAAGTAACAGCAACATACAGGTTATTTCTCTTTAGCGAGCATTGCGGCCAAGCTTGCCTTGACTTTGGTGTCAGTGGTATTGAATAGGGTTCATGTGTACCTGCAAAAAGAAAATAGAATTAGGTGAATTGTGCAGATATATATATATATATACCAGCAACATAAGTTACAAAAAAAAGCTCTTTGAAAAAGGAATGTTCAGCTTCTTTCCGCAGCGGAGATGCTGTAATATAAGGCACTGCGCAACTAAGGACCACATTTTAGAACACTCCTTGTCTCAGTTTAAGAGTGGTTCACCTTCATTCAGGACCTCTTAGTGAGGTCTTCCTTTGAGTGTTATTAACTTACACACATTTCTACCTTCATGCTTCCTTACCTCACTTCTTGACCTGACTGAATATTGCTTCACTGTACAAACACCCACTCTGATATTGCGCAGTAGTGTAACTCTGCGTTTAGAATAGTGGTTCTGTCCATGCTATAGATTGTATCTACAGCCTGCAAACTCGACAACTTCAGCAGGTTTGTTTTTGTGCAGCTGACTTTGCATATAGTGATGTCCACTCTATATGGTTTACCCTGGGTTTAACATCCCAAAGCAACTCAGGCTATGAGGGACGCCACAGTGAAGGGCTCTCGAAATTTCAACCACCTGGGGTTCTTTAGCGTCCACTGACATCGCACAGTACATGGGCCTCTAGAATTCTGCCTCCATTGAAATTCGACCACAGTGGTCGGGATCGAACCCGCGTCTTTCGGGTCAGCAGCCGAACGCCATACAGCCACTGAGCCACCGCGGCGGCCGTGATGTGCACGCATACGCATACTTGTCTCAGAGTGATGTATCTACATTAAATGCTGCCCTGCATTGTAAAGAATCTGACAGTGACAGACAAACCATCTCTTCCTTTCAAGCCTTCTAGAGCCTTGAATGTGCGAAAACAGTGCACAGACAGGTGCGTAGCTCAAAATCAATATAAAGATAATGATGTATGCAAACGTTTCTTTTTTTCAGACGAACATACTTTATCATTAGACACATGCTCTCTACACTGCAGATGCGATAAGCGGTTCTCTTTGTCCTGAGGGCCTCCTTACCCAAGGAGCAGCAAGAAACTGTAATATTATATGGCGCCCTTTCATGCATCCTTAAGTTAAAAAGCACAGGCTCCTCAATTGATGTAGGGAACTTCATAACCTCAGGAGCATTATAATATTTGGCCCTATGAATTCAATGAGAATGTTATCTTGCACCTTATAGCAAGGGTTGTACTACTTGCAGGGGATCATACATAATTACCCTAGTTTAATTCAGTACACTTCCAGTGAGCCACAAAACACCATCCACACTGATGTCGAATCCATGCCTTCGGTTTCTGAAATTCGATTAGTTTTAAAACTTACAAACACCTAAAATTTGACAGGGGTAAGATATTTGGGCATGTCAAATGGTGTATAATTTTCTTGCCCCCACAAGCACATGTGAAAGCACAGCTTAATACAGTCAGGCTCACTTATAACGAACCTGACAGTCACGCAGATTGCGTTTGTTGTATCCAATGTTCGTAGTAAGTGGACGTGCTCCAGTACAGCCAGAAAACACTCCAACAAAAGTGCCATTTATTTCTTTAAACGTACCATAGAGCTAAGTTCGCTTTTTTGACAGACTATATCAAGACGCTTTCTTAGGATCTCAAACGCTATCATGTCCTGCTGGCCGCGACCTTTGCAGCATACGAGAGCGACTTAAGTGATCATGGTAATTGATTACAGAAGGTCAGCATCCTCATCTTCATTCCTCCATAAAGGTGCAAGGATATAGAAACGAAGCTACCGTTACGCATGCGCGTCTGCTGTCCGTGCGCTTCCTGAATGCATCCGCAGCGCTGGAGGCAGAGCTTGAATTGCACAGGCAACGTGCACCACGTGACCGGTTGGGCTAGGAGTGCTTTCCTCGACTGGTGCTCAAGCATTCCAAATTGCGGTTTTTGGCTGACCGCTGTTGGGATTCAGGTAGCAACATCCCACCGTTGCCAGCAGTTGTTGGTATTCAGATAGCGTGAATGGGCCGGAGAAGAGACGAGGACGATCGGAGGAAGAAAACTTGGAAAACCTTATACAAGGACTATTTACCTAATGTACAAGTACGGGCAACTGAGATTGCTTCACAGTAAAGAGAGCTTCTTAGCAGTCAGGAGTCTCTGGTATCTCTCTGAAGGGGTTCTCTCCTGGAACCAAAGCAGCAGCTCCTTAAGTACTCTTCGTATTCCCGAGATCCCTAGCTGGGGAATACAGTTCAAAGAATCATGTTCAATATCACGATGGCACTGATGGTACCACGCACGGCAGGGCGGTCCTGATGTTTCCTCGCAGCTCGGTCGAGGGAAAGGCAACTGGACCCGGTCACATTGTCGTCCACGCGGCCTCCAGGTGCGCTCGCATGTGTTTCCGGACCGCGCCCATGATGACCCGGAATGCGCCTGCATGACACTGGAATGCAGGCTGTCTCTTAGCAGGGGTTGAAAGATCTTGTACTGGTGTCCGGAACGCGGAAGCTCTGTCGAAGGTGCGGCACTCGGGCAATTGTTCAACCCCAGCGTCACCGAAGGGGACCACACTGATACCGCACTTCGTCGTCTGAGGACCGGAACGAATACGCTTATGGTCGTCGCTGCTTCCAGCATTCCTGTTCGAACACGTGGGGACGCTATTGTCGTCGCTGCTTCCGGCATTCCTGCAGCCGCGTCTCCCCCAGAGGGCTAACCCACCCTCGCTGTGGTCTTCAGGGAATCCTCCCCATGTCAAACTTCGCCGAACTCCACAGCAAGAAGGAAGCGCGAGAACAACAGCGCTGGCTATGTTGTCGTGATCGCGCTTCCTTCCTGCTGTGGAATTCGGCGAAAAGACGTGACTGGAGGACTGCCAGAGGGAACAACAATAGCGTCCCTACGTGTTCGTACAGGAATGCCGTAAGCAGCGACGATAGCGTCCCCATAGCAACGATAGTGTTCAACAGGAATGCCAGCGACGACCATAAGCGTATTCGTTCCGGTCACCAGTGCAGGATTTTTCGACACCTGCGGGGAGACAGCCAGCATTCCTGTGTCATGCAGCTGCCCTCCGGACGCACGTGCGCGGCCACCTGGAAGCCGCGGGGACGACAACGTGACCGGGTCCTGTTCCCTTTCCCTCGACCGAGCTGCGAAGAAACATCAGGACCGCCCTGCCGTTAGTGGTACCATCAGTGCCATCGTGTGATTGGACATAATTCTTCGAACTGTATAGCTGGGGAATACGAAGAGTATTTAAGGAGCTGCTGGTTTGATGCCAAGAGAGCTCCCTTCTTGAGAAGTATCAGAGACTCCCGACTCCTATGAAGCTCTCTTTACTGAGAAGCAGCCTCAGTTGCCCGTACTTGTACATAATGTAAATAGTCCTTGTATAAAGTTTTCCAAGTTTTCATCCTCCGATCGTCCTCGTCTCTTCTCCGGCCCAGTCACGCTACCTGAATCCCAACAACTGGTGGCAGCGGTGGGATGCAGCTACCTGAATACCAACAACTGGATGGCAGCTGTGGGACGTCCACGTGAAGTTACCGCCTCCAACGAATCTCGGCAGCTACGGGACTGACAGGCGTCAGCTATACCTTGGCATGGTGAGTGCCCAATGTTTTCCGTTCATTTCGCCAGACCTTACTAGCACAGGCAGATGCTAGGTGCGGATTCCTGTTGTCTGGGAAATTGATTTAGGGAAACTACTTTGTCCACTTCAAGCTAGGCCATTGTTTTAGCGAGCGTGCTTACGCATGGTGGAACTCACGGTGGAGAAGTTAAATGTGCAGGACCTGCTCGAAATTTGCCAGGAGCTGGGGATTTAGCTACGTTCTGCGAAAAGAAAAAAAGAAATTCTCGAGGTTATGCGGCAGGAGGAGGTGACTACTGAGGAGGTCGAGGAGGCTTTGGAAACGATTGTTGGACGCAAGAAAGAGAAAGAAGAGCTTCGGCTGGCTCAAGGGCGACGGGATTTGTGCGAGCAGAAAGAAAAAGAAGAGCTTCGGTTGGCTCAAGAGAGACGTGATTTGTGCGAGCAGAAAGAAAAAGAAGAGCTTCGGTTGGCTCAAGAGAGACGGGAGGATCTTGAACATGCTCGAAAAATGAAGGAGCTCGAAATCACGTCGAACGGAGGGAATATGGCGTGTCTTAGCCGTGTATCTTTGGTAGAGGAGCAAGGGAGGAAGAGACTGCAGGATTTCGTCTCACCATGCCGCGTGGGAGGCAATATTGCACTATTTTTGGTAAATTTCGAACGCGCATGCGGGAAGGTGCACATCGACAAGAGCGCTTGGTCTGAGAAGTTACTTCCTCTCCTTCCATGCGAGGCAGCCGAAGTGGTGGATCGCCTCTCACGGGAAGAGTGTGATGACTACGAGAAGGTCAAGAGCGCACTGCTTAGAAAGTGCCGGCTTTCTGCTCAAAACTTAAGGAAGCGATTCAGGCAGGCAAAGAAAGGCGGAGAGTCGCATACTGACTTCGCGTACCGGCCTAATGTCAACTTAAACGAGTGGCTCAAGAGCGCTGAGGTGCACGGAAGTCATGACAAGATACTGGAGTGCATCGCACTAGAGCAGTACTATAGCGCGATTCCAGAAGATCTGAGGATATGGCTGCAACATAGGCTAACAGATATAGACCTAGACAAAGCAGCACAGCTCGCAGACGAGAATTATGTTCGTCGAAACCTCCAAATCAAGGCAGGATACGATAACAGGATAGGAAAGGGAGAAACCTATTTAAAGAGAATCCCCGACCGAAGGGTGCCACCAACACTCCGGGATCACCGAACAGAGGAAGCGGGATCAAAAGTAGGAGGTAGCGAAAACAAGATTGAGTCACCCAAATCTGAAGATTCGCCGAAACAGCAGGCACCTGGAGCTCGCCCGTTTGAAGCGCGAAAGCCCATTTTCTGCTATAATTGCAACAAGAAGGGTCACATCGCAGTGAACTGCAAACAGCAAAAGATGGCGTTCGCGTGCATGCGAGAGTCGGAGGAACACCTTAAATTGCTGGAGCCATACATGCTGGACGTGGTGATAACTGGCAAGAAATTCAGTGCACTGCGGGATTCACCGGCTACCATGGATGTTGCTCATCCGTCCTGTATTTCCTCCACGGTCTACACCGGCGAATGCGCCTGGATTAAGCAGGTCGCCGAAGAACAGAGTGCATGCTTGCCTATAGCGAAGGTGAATGTAGAGGGGACTTTTGTCAGGCTAGACACAGAGCGGCAGTTAGCGCGAACTTGCCGGCACAGTTGCTCTACCTGTTTTCGAACAAATCCGAGCAGCTGCTGAAAGAGAAAGGTCTCTCGTTCACCTCTGGCTTGGCTTACATGGCGCTAACACGTTCTCGAGCGCGAGAGCTCGCAAAGAAACTCGACTACGCTCCGATAAATGAGCAGGCACCGAACCATTCTCCCGAGCAGCCGGGGGATCCTTGCAGAAAAACTAATCCGTCTAAACCGCATGAGCATGACCATGAAGGTGCTCCCGAACAAGCGGTAGCTCATGAAGTCCAAGGAACTGCCGAGTCTATAGAGAATGGGGCAACAGAAGCCTGGGCGAAGGGTTCGACATTAACACCTGCTCTGACTTGTTAGGAGGAGTTGACAAAGGGTAATAGGAAAGCACTCATTGCAGAGCAGAAAAACGACCCATCGTTAAGAGCTCTAAGCAATAAGTTGAGCGAGGGAGTCGCCAGAAATAACATCAGCTTTCATGAGAAATCAGGCCTTCAGTACCGGAAATACTGCGCCTCAGAGGGACGCGCATATGAGCAACTCATAGTGCCTGAGAAGTACCGGCGGCACCTTCTAGAGCTCGCACACGGAAATGCATGGGCGGGCCACCTGGGCATAAAGAAAACAAAAGCTAGATTAGCCCTCGAATATCACTGGTCTCGCTGCTGGAAAGATGTGGAACAACTTGTTAGATCTTGCGACACCTGCCAGCGGGTCGGCAAGTCGACGGATAAATGGAAAGCACCCATGACAGTAGTTCCCATAATTACAGAGCCCTTTCGGCGTCTTGTAATAGATACTGTCGGCCCACTGCCAGCGTCCAACTCTGGCTATCGCTACATTCTGACCTCACTCTGCGTGGCAACCAAATTTCCCGAGGCCATTCCCTTGAAGGAGCTAAGTTCCGCATGTGTTGTAGACGCCCTTTTGTCAATTTTCTCTCGCGTGGGGTTCCCTGCAGAGATACAAAGCGATAACGGGAGCATGTTCACAAGCTGCTTGACAACAACGTTCTTTGAACGGTGTGGGATTTAAATAATCCGCAGTTCCATTCACCACCCTCAGTCAAATCTAGTCGAGCGTATGCACTCAGTGCTAAAGCGGATACTTAGGTCTCTGTGCTTTGAGCATAAGGGAGATTGGGAAGGCTGCATTCCAGCAGCACTCTTTACAATGAGATCCGTCCCCCACGAAAGCACAGGATTTAGCCCCGCTGAACAGGTCTGCGGGAGTGACTTGAGGACCCCATTGCGCATGCTATGGGAGTCATGGAAGGGTTAGAGAGAGGATCCCTGTGTACTGGAATACGTCCTGAAACTACTGAAAAGACTTGCGAAAGCCAGAGACCTCGTGGAAGCAAATGTCAGAGCAGCGCAGTCAATGTCTAAAGTGTACGACGACAAATCGGCACGCAAGCGCACCTTTCACCCTGGTGACCAGGTGATGTTGCTGCGTCCGTCAAAAAGGGACAAGCTTGAGGTGCAATGGGAAGGGCCAGCTAAGGTAGTGTCCAAGCTTTCGGACACCAACTATAAGGTAATAATTAAGAACAAACACAGTCGGATAATCAACAGTAATTTGATGAAGCCTTATGTGCAGCGTCACACCACAGTTAGCATGGTGCTGAACATGCCAGAGGAAGAGATCTCGGACATACCTTGTGTCCTTATGAGGACGACCAAGCAGCGAATGAGCTGCTAAATTCAATCGACCGAGAGTCACGTTTGACGGAAAGTCAACGAGGAGACATGAAAAATGTCGTCCGCGACTTTGAGGCGGGGTTTTCAAACAAGCCAGGAGAAACAACCCTCATCGAACACGACATTCAGCTGTCCAGCGAACAGCCGATCAGGTCACATATCTAGGAGTACGTTTCCTTATTTCGGCCAAGGATAATTAAGAGCGAGTGGTTTAACGTACCTTGACTCGGTATTGGGGCGGGCAAAATTGAACGCCACTTCGGCCAAATCAAGTCACCTATTCCCTTACCGCGTGCCCTCTAAGCACCAACCTGATTTCATTTAGCGAATTTTTTCCTATCCAAGTGCGCCTCGAGCGGGAGCACACGCCTTGGACAGGTGCCCTGTCAATACTACTCGTCGGGAGACACCATGTGTTCATTCAGGCAAAACATTTGATCTCTTCAAGTTTTAGTTGAAGTTATTTTGCTAAGTGCAGCTTTGGCCCTGAGTTTTGGTCTGGCGGGATGAGTGGGTTCTGAGGGCATGTGCTTTTGTCAGGTGTCGTTTGGCGTCTGTGATCCCTTTTGGCTAGCATTGCAGATTTTCCCAAAACGGCCATCTGACGAGGGGAAGCGATGCCGAGCTTCGGCACTGAAGGTCATCAGAAGACTCCCAAAGAGCATCTGGTTCCTGCCACACCCAGTCAGCCGAGCTACGTGCGAGCCGTTCAACTTCCGGGCGCAATAACTAGCGGCCTGGGTGCTGTTGTGATCGCGCTTCCTTCCTGCTGTGGAATTCGGCGAAGAGACGTGACTGCAGGACTGCCAGAGGGAACGACAACAATAGCGTCCCCACGTGTTCGAACAGGAATGCCGGAAGCAGCGAAGATAGCGTCCCTGTTGCAACGATAGTGTTCAACAGGAATGCCAGCGACGACCATAAGCGTATTTGTTCCGGTCACCAGTGCAGGATCTTTCGACACCTGCGGGGAGACAGCCAGCATTCCTGTGTCATGCAGCTGCCCTCCGGACGCATGTGCGCGGCCACCAGGAAGCCGCGGGAACGACAACGTGACCGGGTCCTGTTCCCTTTCCCTCGACCGAGCTGCGAAGAAACATCAGGACCGCCCCGCCGTGGGTGGTGCCACCAGTGCCATCGTGTGATTGGACATTATTCTTCGAACTGTTTTCCCCAGTTAGGGTTAGGGATCTGGGGAATACGAAGAGTATTTAAGGAGCTGCTGGTTTGCTTCCCAACAATCACTGAAGAAGAAGAAGAAGATGCCAATAGAGCTCCCTTCTTGAGAAGTATCAGAGACTCCCGAGTCCTATGAAGCTCCCTTTACTGAGAAGCAGCCTCAGTTGCCCGTACTTGTACATAATGTAAATAGTCCTTGTATAAAGTTTTTCAAGTTTTCTTCCTCCGATCGTCCTCGTCTCTTCTCCGGCCCAATCACGCTACCTGAATCCCAACAACTGGTGGCAGCGGTGGCATGCTGCTACCTGAGGTCCAACAGTGTGCTGTAGTTTCAATTTCAATGCTGCCCCGTGTCACGTTTTCAAGGCTTCCGCTTCCAGTGTAGATGCTTTACCTAACCAGCACACGCACATAAACCAATCGACCTTTTAGCCTGTAGGCGTGCGTTTGGCTGGCAGTTAACTGCAATTTCAATGTCATCGTTCTTGTGTTTTGGGGGTGGGCATATTTTTACGGGCAATCATGGAAGCTGGGAGGCACTCTTCAGTCTCTGCGCAGACGAGAAATGGACGTTTTCTTACAATGTCAACGAGTTTAGAGTGCCTCTTAGTTTGTTATAACCTAGCAGTGCTGCCACAGCTATTCATTTATCTAAGTTGAAAATAATTTTGGCAAAATGTTGACTTCCCAAAACAAAAGTAAAAATACATATTTTGACGGCAGCTCCCTCTTTGTTCGGAATAAGCAAGTGTTCGTATAACTATGGGTTGGAATTTTCGGCTTTTATTTTTCGACAATTTGGCGGATGTTTTTCGCTTTTTATTTCAGCATGCCACTTTCGGTTTTTCCGTCGAATATTTTTTTGACGAATGAAATACTGACATTTCAGTGACTTAATATAACAAATATGTGCGGTAAGGTTATTAATAGTCTATATAGCAATTATGAGTGGTAAAGTTATTGATAGTCTATCTCGGGCTTTTTGTTATTCTGAACAATTAATTTACCAGTAATGTGCTGATGGTAGTACCTGGAGCTGTGTTCGTAGAAAAATGCAAAAATCATTAAAAGAATAACTCATGTTAAAAGAGATAGCCAGCAGACAAAAAAGGAATGAAAGTTTACATCTAAGAACTAGGCTGACGCAATAACTTTTGGTTGTTGTGCTGCGTTAAGAATTAGGGCGGGGCATCACGTGGCTTGCATGTTGATGGCAGTGATGGATCTACCACTCAGTTTTTGTGTTGGTAAAAAGATACTTTTTCGTAATGCCTATTCAGTTCCATGTCAACGTCCTACATGTATTTCATTTACCTATTTAACAAACTATCTGCTCCAAGCAGGTAATGATAGTGAAGAAACAGTGCTTAGCTAGAAGATAGCGAGGAAATTATGCTTCCCCGCCTGCAGAAGCGTGTAAGCTATGATAGCAACGCCTCAAACACACATCAAGCCCCTGGCTTGCCTACTTAGTTCATTTTAAAAATTATGTGAGTATAACTCCCGATCAACAGCCAATTAGCTTTGCCTTGCTAGCCAAAAATGCTATGTAACTCGCATTAAGCCGCCAGTTAGCTATGCCTGCAAGCCAAAGAACACAACTTTTTCGCTTAAAACAAAATTTCGAAAAGTGAATTCGGCGGACTTTTGTCAGTTTTTTTGTTTAAACTAAAATGTCCAACCCCTAGTTATAACTGGGGCCATTGTAAGTAGGCTCGACTGTGTTCATAAAAGTGTGACAAGTATTTCGTACATACTTTTTACAGACATGACATGCAAACTCCACATGTTCCTAAATTAGTATAAATTGCTGTATTTTAGCAAGTCATTCTGAACTGAAGAAAAAATGGTCCCGCGAATAATTTGGCCAAAATTCTCACTCCCCAAAACAAAAGTATACATCCTAAGCAAAATTATACAGAATGTATCTGAGGTCAGTTTGTTGTTCTTATCGGCAAATAGAACTTGAAGTTTCAGTGACATTCTCGATTAGCAGGTTCTCATCCCGAAGAGAGTACAGAGGCGTTTCAGAAACAACTGTCGCTCCTACGACTGACTCATACAGCGGGTGCAAAAAGGGAAATGTTTGAAGGGTGACTTTCAACAGCAAAGTTGTTGTCAGTAGTAGCCTGACTGTTCACCAAATGAGATTAAAATTGTAACGAAAGGCTGATTAATTTTATGAAAGGCAAAGGTGATTATTTCTGACCAAAAAGAATTCCATCCCATGCGTGGTTTCGGTAACTAATTGAGGGTGCTAGAAGGAAGGTTATCGTTGAGATAAGATCTCTATACAACCAGAAGCTTCCTTCAAACTTAACGTGTCGCAATTTGAGTCCTGAAGTTAAACTACAACATATTGGACATGCAAGTTCAGTGATCACTGTATCAAGTGAGGATGCATGCAACCACTCCGTACCTTGTCATGTGCCACGCCTCTTTACTTAGGCGCCAACTACAAGTAATAATGGGTCAGAATAAAAAAAAAATTGAACACACACCCAATCAACTCCAAAGTACAATCTGATATTAAAATATTGCATCAAGCATCTTCTCATAACAAAGGATCATTCAGAACTCCCGACAAAAACCAATGCTAAGTTTTATATTATATGCTTTTTACAACAGCAACAAACCAACAGTTTAAGTTGTTGCATGAAGGACAACATACCTATTATGGCATCCACTTTGTTTTTGTCCAGCGCTTGTTTTACTAGAACTTCTGGACGCAAGTTGCTCCGCTGTCCAAATAAGGAGCATCCTTGAAGCTCCTCTGCAGTGAAAACGCTCCTGAGAAGAGCCCGCGCAAATCTCGGAGGGGTGGGGCACATTGGATTCCATTTGTCAAGCAGCACTTTTGGAATGGCGACGCCATTTCTAATGTTTACCTACATTTAAAAAGAAAGCAAAGGCTTGCAACTCCTGGCAGTTTATTTTAAATACCAGCCATATGCAAGAAGTTAGTCCTTTAATGGCCTCTGTACCATTTGCAAACCATTGTCGTTAGTGTAGCCCAATGACGGCCTGTTATTTTTTACTGGCATGAAGACATTTGATACTGCGTCAATGCATGCAAATCACGTTTTCAAACAGTTCATAAAACATAGTTATAGTGCCAACTATATTCACAAATACAGATGTGCTACTTGATAACCCATTGCATAATGTGCAGCTGAGAGCGAAAACCTGAAATTTTCAGCTTGCATCTTGCCTTCACATTTTTGTCTACATATTCTTCAAACACTTTTCATCGTAAAACATCAACTTAAATACCACTTAGTATACGGTCGTATATAAGTTGTTTCTGCAACTTTATATTAATAACACTGCAGCACAGCATGCAAACAGAGGGTTTTATTCAGAGCGCTTATAATTTAGCTCAACAAGCTAGGATTTCATCACTGAATAATTTAAACTTTACATTAACTTTACTCCCTTGACATTTCTCTAGTGAAGAAATTCAAACAGCCAAAATTTAAAAATACAGATATTCCACCTAATGTTTCAGTAATCTTGCTGTTGCAGGAGTAAAAGCGATAACTTTGTATAAATAATATTGTTAATTTATTTCAAATCGTCTGCATCTTCTAAGTTATTAAACAGCTTAATTATAAACTGGCTTCACGTCTACAAGGGTAACATATCAGTCTTCCTGAGAACAAGATCACGATAACCCTGCATAGAGAGCCATCAGGAATCTAGTGAAATGACAGCCAGTTATAGAAGTCTCTGTCTTAAAGCTTCAGGCATGGCATTACACCAGCGAATGAAGGTTACATCTAGGGTTTGGACATTTCAGTTGAAACCAATAAATAAAGTACGCCAAATTCAGTTTTTGAAATTCGATTTTAACTGAAGAAAGTCGGTATTCTTTGCATGCAAAAGCAGACAGCTGGCTGTTAAATGAGAATTACACACAACGTTTAAACTAAGTAGGGAAGCCAGGAGCACGATTCTGCAACAATGGTACTGTTGGATATAGAGAAGCATCGCAGTTATGTGATTTTAGTTATTGCTCCGCTAGCTTACATGCCTCTGCAGACCAGAAACACCAACTCCTCAGTGGCTTCTAGCTAAGTACTGTTCGTTCACTATTATCACATGTTTAAGCAGTTAGTCGGTTAAGTAGGTTAATTGTAGGACGCTCACACGAAACCAGGCGTGGGCATAACGGAAAAGTATGTTCTGGCTTCCACGAGGATTGAGTGGCAGTTCCATCCCTGCCGTCAATGCGCAGGCCATGTGATGCTACACATTCGCGCTCAACCCAGTTGTTAAAAGTAAACTTTCACTTTAATTTTTGTCTGCTGGCTGTCTCATTTAGCTTCAGTTGCTCCTTTTATTGATGAATGATGACAATTTCTTCTAAAAGCACAGCTCAAAATTAGTGCTACCATTTTCACATTAATTGCTGACAAATAAATTGTCAAGATAACAAAAACACAGACTTTTAGTGAATTTTAACCTAACAGATTTCCTACATAAAATTACCAAAAAGAAGCTAGTACTTCCTTCGTTGAAAATAATAATAGCTGAAGAAAAGACAAACTTGCGTTGAAATAAAAACGAAAAAATTCAGCCAAATTTTTATAAAATAATTACCAAAAAGTCCAACCCGTATTTGTATCTTTGTGAACTAATATACCCTTGTAATATGCATTACAGTTGCATATTTTTATTCACTTCTCTTAAAAAAGTAATACTCATAATTTGAAGAAAATAATACATTTAATTTTTAAAGAGCCAAGACGATCCCTCATCCCTGAAGACGGAAGGCAACTTCGTTAGCAACAATTGAACATATAGTCGAGCACAGTTATAACAAACCTGACGGCCATGCAGTTTGCGGTTGCTGTATTCGAAGTTCATATTAAGTGGACTTGCTCAATTAAAGCAAGAAAATACAAGGTCAGACAAAAGTTAGTTTATTTCATTAAAAAGCCCACTGCAGATGTCTGTTTCTCTAAAGCAGATCGTATAAAGCCACTTTCTAATTTCCCCAGTACGCTCAGGCGCTCCTGGCCAAGACACTTGCTGCAGATGAGCTGCTGCTGGAACGCGATACCATTAGTTAACGAGGCGTTCACAAACACGGCTGGTAGGCTGGCGTCCTCGCCTTCGATCCTTGACAAGGATGTAGCAGCAAAACTACCACAGTGCATGTGCTTGCAGAATGTAGAATGTGTCTTATCCTTGTGTAAAGCTCTTGAGCAGAGCATTGGGCTCCAAATAAGGCGACACCTCACCTCAACTGCTAGGCTCTTGAAGCAGCCTTTGCGCGAGAGTAGAGCTGCACAGTCCCACACAAGAGGGGAACTAGCACTAGTCTGATTTATGCTTTCATTTACTGCTGCACACTGCCCGACATCTCTACGCAAGGCTGACGCAGACTGCTGCCGGCGCGCTGACTGCACGTGGCCACAGTGCAGAAGAAGGAGATCCGAATAGGCCACGTGACCGTGAGGGCCAGCAATTCATTCTTGACAACTGGAATTAACACCTCTCAAATCGCAGTCATTTGTTGATCACCAGCAGTGTGCAGCAGGTTTGCTTTCAGCGCTGCCTTTGTGCAACACTTACCACGCGTATGCGTCCACGTTCGATGCTTTTGTCCAGCCACCACACGTGCGTGCACCAATTTGCCTTGTAGCCTTTCAGGGCAGGCTTGGCTGGCGGTTAACTACAATATCAATACCACATTTAAATTTTTTTTTTGCTTTTCGGGAGGTGGGGTCGACACGTTCTTTGAGAGAGGGAGAGGGCTCACGGAAGCTGGTATACACTCTTCGATCTATGCGCCGGTGGGAAACGCATGTTTTTCGACAGCGGGGATGAGTTTTAGCAGCTAATTGTTCATTATAACCGAGTGGAATGGCCACGGTTGTTCGTTTTGTCTGAGACACAGTGCCACAGCCCTTCCGGACGGCATAGCAGGCTAAGGAAAGGTTGAATTGAAGAGACATGGCAGAGGCCTTTGTCATGCAGTGGGTGTAGTCAGGATGATGTTGATGATAATATATTTGCTTTATTATTCATTTTCGACTGTACTTGTGAACGTTGCCTAAATATAAGATGCAACTTAATTACTGATGCAAAGTTAGCACATTCACCTGCGATGTACACATTTGTTTAATGAAGTGAAATAGCCAATAGTTTTCTAAAGTGGAAGAAGGCAAAATTCATAGAATCTCTAGTGCGTGAGCAACGCGGCAACTACTATCGGAGCTGAACGCAGCCGACAGCCACAAAGCTGATTTAATGAGCTCAGTTTTGATGCAAACTTTATCTGTCACATATGAATCTTCGCCCCTAACTAAACTATGGAACAAAGGTCTCTCCAATATCTCTCCAACTGACCCTGTCCTGTGCCCACTGTGGATGCCCTATCCTCTCAAACTTCTTAATCTCATCGGCCCACTAACTTTTTGCCGCCCCCTGCTACGCTTCTCTTCCATTAACATCCAGTTTGTTGCCCTTATGAACCATCAGTTATTTGCCTTTGTATTACATGTCATGATCAAGCCAATTTCTTCCTCTTGATTTCTACAATGATGTCATTAAACCATGTTAAACCCACTTCCTGTTACACCCACACCCAATCCCTTACCCACTCTGCCCCCTTCCAGTCATTAGACCTGCAATTTTCCTTTCCATAGTTCGCCGTGCTTTCCTTAACTTAGTTGAGCCCTTCTTATTAGCCTCCGCGTTTTCTGCCCCTTAGGTGAATGCCGTTAAGATAGAGCTCTTACAAACTTTTCTCTTAAGGGGTATTAGTAACCTGCGATATAGCTATAGCTGGCCTAGTGGAATTCGCTCAGTCGAATTTCAAAGTCAGTCCTTTGCCGCTCCATTTCACTGGGCGTTCCTTATTCATCCCTGGACGTGGATTCACACTTTTCTCGCCCTCCTTTACTCCCCTTACTCAGTTTCGTGCTGCGCCGCCGGCAGCTGCTACACACCACGTGACCAACCACATGACCAGCCACGGCGCCGCCACGGAGCTCAAGGGCAGCCACACAGCTCAGGGGCGGCCACGCAGCTCAAGGGATGCTGCGCTGACGGCTCGAAGTGCTAGCGTAATGTAGCTATCTCTAAAAAAAAGGTATGGTGTCATACTGGTTGACAGATGGAAGCTCTGAACCACCAATATGCAATTAGGGCAACCAGCACAGGGCTCCCCAAACCACAGCTGTGACAGCACTGTTAGAAACTCATCACCAGAGATTTGCTCCTGCTTTTTCGAGCATTATTAATTTTGACATTGATGAAAACCACCAATTAAAATGAGATCTCCTATGCTACTTGGCTTCGGTGACTGTTTGCTTCCGACACTTAAGTTATAACGAGCACTTCTTTCAATTCCCTTGTCTTCTGAATTGGTATTGCTTGTTATTTAAGGCGCATTTTTAGCACATATGCGCATTTTGGGTGTTAGAAGGTCACTGGTGACAAAAAAAGGTTTTGATTGAGACCAGTTCTTTAGGCATGTCTATTGCAAGAAACTTCCATGGAGGGCCCCAGCTGCTCCATCAACTGAGCGAAGAGACTGCATAGCAAGAAGCGTGAAATGTGGCCGAACTATTGCCGGAGTGACGCAGAATGGAGGCTTTGGCCTAGTACCTTTCTATTCATTACCAAGAAAAGCTGTCGATAACTACAGTATATTGATCAAACACCTAGTTTGGCACAGGTCAACCTATACGCAAGTAAATATGGTATGCAAGCATTTACTATATCATACAGCTAATCTAAGCGATGCATACAGCTGATTTCTACGTTCGTCAATTGCAACGCACATTAACAGTTCTACTTTGAGCATATTATCATGCAAAACTGCTTGCAGCCCTTCCTTTCTTCCACAGCAATACCACCTATTTTGACAGCTCCTGAATAATCACCAAATCTACATATATAAATTGCAGACGGGGAATGATTTTCTTGAATACTCATGAATCTTGCACAGGATATAGTTTTTGCCTTCAAGAAAAAATAAGTGAGCCTAATTAAGCACGCAAATGAATAATACTGTCGCATGGCACAGGAAGCGCCAGAGATCACCTATAGTTTCCAGTTATAAGTTATCATAAGGCAAATTCCATTATGCTGCCAAACTTCTCCCAACAGCTAATGAGTGGAAAACTTCAATGAATAAACTCAGTGGACCTGCTGGGATATCTTGTTGTGTCTGGTTCAAGTTCTTCTCACAGAACAAACCGAAACGAAAAGTTTTGAGTGTAATGCTACATGTACCATAGAGAACACAAATTATAATTGAACACCTGAAAGGGGACGGTTGTACATCAGGACACATATTAAAAAACAAACATTCAAAGTGAAAACAAAAATTTAAAATATCAAAGCTCAGAGGAAGATTCCGCAGTCCGTGCTGGCGTTTCTTCCATAGTGTTCACCATTTTTTCAGACGTTTCACCATCTTTGCCGCATCCAATTAGAGAGCCAGTACAAGCACAGTTTTGTGGGTTCCTTTAAGCAGAACTGTTCTGCAAGCAGTTGTCAATAAGTACTGTAACACCTCGGTTATCACTCGTGCACGAGCTTAAAGCAGCTTTCGAATGCGACCAAGACATTTTTCATTGCTCGTCACTGTGTGCATAACTGACACTAACACTTCACGTTTTCAATAGTTGACAAGCTATTTGGAGATGACTGCTACTTTCCACAGAGCGAATTCGCTGAGGCAAGCCGAAGACACGTGACTTGAACTAAACAACAGTGTTTTTAAAATGAACGAAGACCACGCTATGCATGCTCTAACGCCAAAGTATTTGCATACAAGCAATTTGTATACTATACCCCTAGTTTGATGGTTGGTGAGTACTGCACAATTTTCACGCAAGGTAGTGAAAATACGTGACATAAAGCATACCTCTCCTTGCTGGAACCGACAAATAAATACTGGGTTTTTAAAACAGGAAACAAGTTGCAAAGTTACTGCTGCAGGTTTTGAACTTCAAGCTAGTTATTTGAAAATTATCAATCCCTGACCTGCAATTATTGAAGTTTCAGCAAATAACATTTCCATTTTAATAGTGGAAACGCTCTCTTATTTGATAAACGGCTTTTCAAATGACTGCATTTCATGCCAGCTGTCAAGTAACCCTGATAAAGAGAAACCAGTCACGACACACAGACAAGCCCCCGTAGCCGGAAAACGTCACATTTTCAACTGTATCCTCATGATGTAGCTTGAAAGTAAGTGTTAGGCAATACAGATCCCTTGATTTCCTTCAAAAATTATCACTGGTGTATACATACAAAAATTACCATAATAGATGGTGTTATCTGCACAACTAAACGACTTACTAGAAATGTAACTTGCCATACAAGGAGTGCATGGTAGAGAGAGATAAGGGAGATGGTTTCTTGACACAAAATGAACAAGAGAAGTAAAAATCTCAGGATGCTTGCTAAAGTTTCCACAAGACGACTTGTTTTCGTCTAGGGTCAACATATTCGGAGGAAACTTAGAATCTCTCAAGTACAGAGTTGTCCACTCTTAGTGCGAACACCCGAGCACATGGCGGTGCTCTTTCGAAGACCACTGCGTCTCACATTGCCCCAAAACTAAGTCAAGTGACAGATGACGCGAAGGACCACATCAAGGTTCATCTCATCCTGCGCCATTTTGCAGAGATGAGTGGATGTGTCGCATGCAGTGGACCTCTAAAGAGTGTGGCCACGCGCTCGAATGTTTGCACGAAAAGTAGCCAGCTCTGTATATTCCGGCATTGGCGTAATTATTTAAAAAGGCCTTGCACATATTCACATGTTTCCCAACCCATAATTTCCTCCTCAATCCCCCTTTCCTCCTCCATTCCTGCTTTCTTTAATTTATCGTTATACGTTAACTTATGTACGCCCTGCATCTCTTGATGTCTCTTCTTGGAACCTTGGCTTCCACACTCCTCCCCCTTCTTCAATTTGCCTGTTCTGCGAACCTGCCCTCAAGTTCTCTTTTTCCTTCAAACTATTTTGCCCCCTCACCCCTTGTATTTTATTCTGCCTTGCTGCTTAATTCTTTTATCCTAATTTTTTATTTAAAGGCAGCAAGCCATATCAAGCCACCTGTTGCCGCTGGAGACAAAGCGTTTCAAGCCCACTATTTATTTCTCCACGCTCCACACCTCGGTATTCCTTTCTATCGAGCTGGCCTTTTCACAGTTTTTCAGGTCGACAGGTTAATCTTATTTAGCAGCCATCAGGTCAGGATAAGGCTCATGCTGACCATCCTAACGCCCTTCCTATATCTCGTCCTCGTCCCACACACCGGGCTTTTCTCCTCGAAGTTAAAACCTTATTTAAACCCCACCAATGAAGAACGCTTTGCCAAAGACAAGTCCTCTTGTCGACACGTCGGCAAGTACCATGAGGCTTTTCTGTCCATTATTCAGTTTGTGAGATACCTGGGATAGGTGTTCAAGCAGCCCTACTACACAAAAGCACGACATTCTGAAACATGCTTTAGTGGCATAGTATATCAAAATACGGGACATGACTAAAAAAACTAATTACTGAGCGCTATTATTTGCTATAGGTCAAATTATAATATTCTCCTAAACTAATGAAAAGAAACCACCAGCAGTGACATCAATGTACAATTTAGCTGCAACATACGGCCCTAATATGACAATCTAGTTAAACACAAATTCCCTTTTTTTCACTTGAAAACTCCATGCAATATTTCTATAAAGTACGAGAACAGAATCTCATACATGGTGCCAAAGAAAATAGTGCATAATAGTACCACTTATGAGGTGTTTATCGGCAACTGCAATTAGTAAGGCTATGTAAATGATTTTCTGGAAAAGCAGCGCTGAACAGACGAGGACAGAGACGAGGCGACAAGGACGGGTGCTGAACGTCAGTTCAGCGCCCGTCCTTGTCGCCTCGTCCCTGTCCTCGTCTGTTCAGCGCTGCTTTTCCAGAAAACCATGTACCAACACGCCCAATTCGCCGCATTAACTATGTAAATGACAATCCAGAGTTGCAGAAAATCAGAAATATGAGCAATTCAATTGAGACTTAGTCTGAGATTTGAGTAGGATGGCTGGCATAACTTTAGAAACAAAATGATACTGTACAAATTATACCTGAAGCAGAATAGCTTTACCTCTTGCAAGTCCCGCACTATACCCACTACCAAGGTAGTGCTAAAAGTAGCCTGAATCTTTCAACCAACATTAAGCATGTGAAGTGAAATAGCACATTTCATGGTTGCATTGTTTCTCTTCTTAAGAGACTATAAACACTAAATTTTTCTTTGTCTGTTTTTTTAAATGGTCCGTTAGGCATTCGTAACCATGGAGTACCCTGTGGTATTCGTGTACAACTGAGAAATAATTTATGATTGAATTTGTTCTGAACACTGTTCCAGTTTAATCAGTCGAACAATAACTGTGACGCGTAGTTGGTGTTTAGGTCAATTGGGGCGTACAAAAAGAGCTATTTAATTGCTGGCACGTTTTTGTCATTCCAGGTATTGGAAGAGGCTGGTTTAAATGCCGTAGTGAATCAAAGCTACATATTAGCGATTATATTAGTTTTCTAGTGTATCCCGTGACCAAAATATCAACTTGACGTCACAGTCGTCGTTCAGTTGACGAAACCGAAACGGCATAAGAGAAGAAATTCAATTATAAACTATTTTCCAGTTGTAGGCAAATACCACCCAGTAACCCATGTATTCTAATGTCTAACACACAATTTGACCGAAGAAAATGCTCAATAAAATTAGGTGTCTACAGTCTTTCCAGCACCCTACGATAAAGCCTCAGTTTATTATTCAACTTTATTTGCCATGCTGTGATACTGGGTCAGTTGAGTGAATTTCACAATTCCTGACAGTTCATTCTTCTTACTCATTCCACTCACCCGATATCAATTTTGTGCAGTGACCTTTTCTGGCCCCTGCCTATGCACAAACATCACGGCATCAGTCACCAACAAGGATGGTGTGTTAAAAAGTGGTTGGTTGCGAACAGAACGAAAATTTAAAAATGCACCACTCTTTTGTTCTCAGAAGGCAACAGAATTCGTTTATGGTTTAAGGGTGTTTAACATCTCAAAGCGACTCAGGCTAAGAGGGACGCCGTAGTGAAGGGCTCCAGAAATTTCCACCACCAGGGGTTCTTTAACGTGCACTGACATCTCACAGTACACGGGCTTCTAGAATTTCGCCTCTATCGAAATTCGACCGACTGCCGCAGCCTGGACTGAACCCACGTCTTTCGGGTCATCAGCCAAGCGTCATAACCACTGAGCCTCCGCGGCGGCACAAAAAAATTCATTTCATGCTGAGATGAATGCTTGAAATATCCTCATAAAGAGTATCATGTGCGGCCACAGAAAAAAATCACGATTTTTCATTTTTTATATCAAGGGAAAAGGCAGTTACAGTCAATGCTGCTTAAATTAGCTTTGGCATAAAGGTTTAATGTCTGTACTTTGAGTAACTAAAAGCGAGGAAGTAATTCTAGCTCCCCTCTCTCTGGCATTTTACTTACTAGTGGCTTCACTGTGGTCAGCCCTTGATGCACTTCCATGCCAAGGTCCTAAGAAGTAACTCACAGCATCCATCATGATGTGGCACTTGTTTGCCATCAATCTATCCCCTAGCGCTTCGAGGTTCCTGAACACATAAAATATCAGTCAGTATCGGCACTGTACATGAAGTTACTCATGGCGGGGTGCATCTTGACAGAAAGCATGATAACAAAGTGGATAAGAAAAAGAAGTTTGTGAGGATAAGGTGGCCACAGCTGGCACAGGACATGATTAACTGGACAGGTATGGGAGATGCCTTTCTCCTGCAGTGAAAGTAGTTAGGCTGCATCTGCTGATGATGATGACAAACACTGTAGTATTGGTCCGGGGCGGCCGAGTGAAAGGGGCCATGACTCAGTGGCTTGCAAATGACGTAAGAGGATTCACTGCACAAAGAACAGGAATTTATAGACAGAATGACTATTATGTGTCTTGCGAGTGCATGCACTTGAGAGGTGATAGCAGCTGCGGACGCAGGTGTCCATCGCAGTTTTGAGTCTGTCGAGATAACACATGGGGTAAGGTATTCCCTGTTTTTCTGCCGAAGGCAAAATCGTAAGCGAGCAGATTTGCCTTGCTGTTCATTGTCAATATCTAATGCTGAAAGTATAAAAAACTAGGGTATAAGAAATACAGCATTTCATGTTATGCTTTATCCAAATGCCGTGAGATTGAAACAGACTAGAGACTTGTCTTCTGATGTTTGCACTCTTTACTTTGCACCAGAGGAACACAAATTTGTTTATCGTTGAACTACTGCTTTCCACTGACCTAGAAGAAATGAATCCAGGTCTCAGAAAGTCCAACGAAAGAATACTGATGCTGCACGTGCATTTCTCTGAACTGTTCTGAAATATGAAGAAGTTACCAATCTTTTACTACCTGATTACATACAGTAATCTTCGCCAGGAATATGAGGTTGATAGACTAGGAAAAAAAGTCAGGAATCTCGGCACCGGAACGTAGACTATATCTGATAGTAAACAAATTATCTGAAGACCATCTCGTGCGCCTAATCTACTAAAAACACATTCGACACGCAGTACCAACATGTATACTTTATGCTTAATTGAATCCAAAAGTTTACCGTGATCGACCAATGTTAATTCATATAGAGACAGAAAGCGCTTGGGCGTTGCACTGATGTTATCGTGAACATAACTTGCGACGTGACGCATGGTTCCAATACAAAAAAAACCGCTTTCAAAATTTGAGAACAAAATGCTCACATTCTCACAAGTTCGCCAAACCGGAGACGTTGCCGAGTGACTGCCGCCAAAGTCACCCGCGATGCCCAGAAACAATAAAAATGCAGTACCGCTGACTTTCCTTGAGCAACTTCAGTCGATTAAACATCCAACTGTTCGCACCGGCTACCCAATTCACCTATGCAAGCATGTGTACAAGCAGGTACAAGTTAGGCGCAAAGCCACGCCATTTGCCATTTACAGAACTGCACGGAAATTCATAGCGCCATTCGCGCATTCCCGTTCATGCTCACGTCGCTGACGTCGCAAAGGCACACAACGGAAAAAAACATACAAGATATATTTATTTTGTGGTGGCTTTTTAGCTGATAACCTGAAATGTTTGATATGTTAGATTTTTTTCTTTTCGCTGCATGAACGTTATTACCACCAGCTGCAGCGCAGCTTGGCCATGGCGAAGTCAAAGCGCTAGCCATGCCCGCAGGCGCAACCATGCGCGCAGTTCGCGCAGTGTGGAGTTGAATAAACAGGTGTTTGGGAATTTTTTTTGCTCTTCCGTGCTCGCTGCGTGCGTCCTGCGCGTTGTGTGTGTGTGTGTGCGGGGGGGGGGGGAGGACAGCATCAATGGTGCACATCCTACTTGTCACTGCAGCAATTATGGCTGCTCGTTGCTTTTCGGCGGCGTTTCATTTATCTGCAGGAAGAACAGGCATGAACGGGAAGCAAAAGGAACTAAATTAAACATTGCAATGTGCAATATTTTGTAGTGCCTGTGCTTTTGTTATCCATGAAGGAGTTAGCGTTTTTGATTCATGGTTGTGTAGCAAAGATGTAACTGCTACATTGCTTGCACTAAATTCATAGATTTGTTCGCCCATGCTTTTGGTTTTCCCAGTGGTTCGTTTCATTACCAAACGGCCGATGGAAATACGGCTTTCAACTTGTGCACTTTCATCATGTTTGGAATATACTTTCAGCTGGTATTCAATTTCACTTCTGAGAAGTTGTCTAATCATGGTCTGTGTCTAAATGTCTTGTAACAGTTGACATCATTGCGCAGCAATTCTCATAGAAAGCAAATGTTCCAGTAACATTTTTATTAAACTTTACCCTGTCATGTGGCTAGCAACGTAGCGAAAACAATTTTTTTATCAAGTCAGCATTCCTCTTTTAACATTTTTAAAACGTACAGAGTGTATGTTATAGGTACGGAATTTTTTAGCCGTGTAGAGCACCGGACGCGATATTCGGAGGTCTTGGGTTCAAATCCCAACGGCGGCATGGTTGTTTTTTCTGCTCCTTTATAAGTAATTTTCTTTAGGCGGCATATTAATCGAATATTTTACCATAGATCGGCACAACAAATAAAAAAAGGAAAATTCCCCTGCACCTTGGTTTCGGTGACGGTTGGCTTCCATCATAAGTTATTCACACAAACCCCTAATTTCATTTGCCTTGTCTCATATATATATATATATATATATATATATATATATATATATATATATATATATATATATATATATATATTTGGTTTCCTTAATATGTTTGTCAAACGAGCCCCTCATTTCATTTGTTTGTTTGCTAATAGCTTAACGGGGGTCTCGGTTCTGGCAGTCTTGATGCCATAGTTGCATAAGATGGCTTTCGCACAGTTTCCGCCCTCGTCGTTAGATGACGTTCCACGTCACACTCGCCGTAACACAGGACGTGCTACGCCTGCCGCTATGGACGAGGGTGGCGCTGGTGAACACCCTCAAGTTTCGCTTACACGTAAAACATAAATAGCCACGAAAGCAGCAGATTGGACCGCCGTCACCCTAGCTCAGTTGGGAAGAGCACCGGACGCGATATTCGGATGTCGTGGGTTCGGATTCCACCGGCGGCATGGTTGTTTTTTCTGCTGCTTTATAAGTAATTTTCTTTAAAAGGCCACAGATTGGCACTAGTAATTAAATAAAAATTCCCCTATACACCTGGGTTTTCGGTGACTGTTGGTTTCCTTAATATGTTTGTCAAACGAGCCCCTCATTTCATTTGTTTTTCTGCTAATATATATATATATATATATATATATATATATATATATATATATATATGACACACCTATCAGCCTGCCAGGCGACAGCTCACTTAACCGTAAGAGGCTGGTCGGGAAGAGAAACCTGGGTTGCATCCTAACCCAAGCAGCCTAAGTCCCACCAATGGCGGCACCTGCCATGGAAGAGCAGTGGCTCACCTTAACTTGATCGCTGCACCACTGCGCCAGGAAGGGTAGGAAGACTGCCAGGGATCTATAAGCAGAGAGATTGGCCAATTCCGAATATACGGACATTAAGCCATTATCGCTACCCGAACAACTGCCATCCGTGAACACTGAATCTGAACACCGGAACCGAAGAGAACACCGCACTGTTAGCGCACCTGATTCGCATTTGGCCTCACTACACAAATTACCCTCTTTTTTTGTTCACCTGCCATCAACTGCTCGCGAACATAGCCCGCGACAGTTCACCAGCGTCTGTTGTCTTCGCTTGCTTTGATGTCTGAAAAATGCACTCAAAGAAGTTCAGATCCAGCAGTTGTGGACAAGAGCATTTTTCAACGCGAAGGAGTTTATGCACGCAATTTTTTCATGTATTGTAGGCTTTTACAATAACAATCAATTAAACTCCTGATCTCACGTCGGCAGGTTCGCATTTTTTTGGTATTAACGTTTTTGCTGTCGTCAAAAATGTTCCCATTTGGTTTTCTACGGCAGTCTGAACTCTTCGATGTGAGCGATGGGAAAACTTTAAAGAACGATTAGGGTACGCATCACAAGAATGAACCATTACCTTCAATGTTTTGAAAGCAGTATCTTACAATAATCCAATATTCAAAATTTTTGTTCAAGGTTGCCGGGCAGCACTCTGGAAATTATTTCGAGATAAAAAAACTATTTCGTGCCATAAACTTGTGAGCATCCAGGACATGGTCATTTTTTTGTTGAAAAGATGTTACCCTGAAGGATCTCCTTCTGTCCGTGAAGCCTATTTTGTGTATGGGAACTATTTTGGCTACTTCAGGGAGCTGAATACGCAATTTTGAGACATCTCGGCACGGGAAAAAACTTTTGTTAACGAACGAACCATTGTTGAGAAGTTGAACTGGTGTGTTGAGAGCTCAGAAGTGTTCCTAATGAAACCAGCATCTGCGGTTTCCGATTCTAGGGAAAAACTAAGAGAAGTTTATTGTGTTCTCAAGAAGAAACTCTGGCCAAGTGTCAGTTCTGTTGGGGTAATCACACTTTTTCTGATTTGCCGGAAGTATGAAGAATAATGTAAACACATTGGCGTTTTTATGGGGTGTGAATTGGAAAATATCTCGCAGTTCACGTGCAAGTTTGTTACGAATGTAATCTGAAGTTCTTACTTTAATGCTGATAATCATCTCGGTATTAACTCTCATGAACTTGTGGTGACTCTATTTAGTGCGCTACCCCTTATAGTGGCAATTCCCCGCATTTGGATGTTGTGTGTCTGTTTGTCTGAAGACGGTTTTATGGCAGGCTGCTCACCTGACCACCCGGTGGTGGGCAACCTACCCGCCGTGTGAGGTTGCAGCCCATTTACTTGTGAGAGGCTGCTCGGGAAGAGCAACGTTGGCCGCAACCCAAGTAACCCAAGTCCTACCGACGGCAACACCTGCCATAGCACCTGCCCTGTGCCATTGCGCCACTGTTCACCTGCCCACCGGCTACACGTTGAAAAATAAGCCACCCGGTGGGTGGTGGGCATATCCTACTTTCATTGTTGCATGAGAGATCACACACACCTTCATCATCAGCCTGACTACACCCACTGCAGGGCGAAGGCATCTCCCATGTCTCTGCAATTAACCCTGTCCTTTGCCAGCTGCGCCCACCATATGCCTGCAAACTTCCCATTCTCATCCACCCACCTAACCTTATTTCATCCACTTTCCTAACCACACACACACCAACAATCACCTTAGCCTCGCAGAGCAGCGCAGCACCGAAACACATCATTTTAGCGCACATATCCGCATTTGGACTAATTACCCTAGTGGACGGACATTTTTTATTGCAGAAAGGCTTTCGACAGTGTCTATCTCTTAATTATTTTGCAAAAGCTACAATGTTATGGTTTCCGTGGCAGTATCCTAGACCTTTCTGCCAGTTATCTCAGTGATGGTCAGCAACTGGTGGTGATTGAAGAACTTCATGATTTTTCTTTAGCGTGCGCACACCTAAGTCCTCCATGGCTTAGTGTTAGAACCCCTCCCTTCAAATTTGTACTCAAATGACTTCGGGAAGGTATAAATTTCAGGAAAAACATCGATGCATGGTGATGACACTGCTGCTATAATGAGTGCAGAGAATTTGAATGAGAGAAAAATATCAAATTTGACCTACAATTATTTTCTAAAGGCTTTCAGCTAGCCGAAATATCTAATAATACCAGTAAAACTACATACACATTATATATTTCAAGAGGTAAAACGCGCTAAATTACTAGCCAGTGTAGGTAAAACACCATCCAGTGTGGACAAAAGCTGGAGTGTGGAAAAAAGACTTCTTTCCAACAATAATTAGCGTGATGGTACACAAACTGAACTTTTGCCTAAAGAACGAATTCTAAAAACGCATATTAGCTCCATGTGCATACGCCTGAAGTTAGTGTTGCAAATTGTGCCCTTCAAAAAAGCTAGTACCTTTCTTTTTACTTCTACCGACCTCTATTTATGCTAGAATGAACAATTAGGAATATTTAAATGATATATTCTCAAAAATAATTGATCTAGAGGCTCTTTTTTGCTGTGGGACGGCTAGAGAGAGTATGCCCTGCCTGATGGTGTCAAACCACCACTCTTCCTGAATTTATTTTAAAGTTGTTTGACAATTTTTTTAACAATGTTTACAGCTCTTAACGGCATTAAATACATTGGCAACGTTAGCCTTTTTTTATTCGTTTCACTGGACAAGTTTAGCTGCTCTATCTGCTTTTGATCTCTTTGTTTCATTTTGTTACTACCGTTAGTCGCTGTGGCACGTTGATTGACAATTTTATATCTGTGATTTGTTATCCGTTTTCACTTTTCTTAACGGTTGGAACTCAACCCTGCCACAGCCTCAGCTGAGGTGAGCCGTGCGTTGTAATGAACTAGGCAATTCAATAAAGATGTTGTCTTAAAAAGAAAAGAAATAATTTTCAGAAAGGCAAAAGTGAGCAAAGTTGCAGTGCATGGGCTGCTGCGTTGAATAAAACTGCGCACTCAAGACGATACGATACATTGCGAAAGCAGTGGCTACTCAATTATTGATGATGCGACACGTCCCCACCCCCAAGAGAACACGCTACCGCCCTTGCACTGCACAGAACACAATTTTTCTCCCCGCAGCCAGGACTCACGGCGCTCCGTTACCGTCTGCACTTTGATATCGCATCAGTACAAGCGCTATCCCCACTTCTCTCGGATCGGCGGGCTCCGGTCTTTAATTTGCATTGCACACTGCACTGACATTCTGCTATTCCGCGCGCACGATACAGAGTTAGCTATTTATTTTGCGAATATTATCCCAGTACCTGTGGGCTTTAACGGACTTGCGTAGCACAGCGTACGGGCGTACGCGGCTGCCGTCACTGGGGTTCGATCTCATGGCACCGGTCTCAGCAACAGAGCGACAAAATCACGGAGCCACGCATACGGCTGAAGACCACATGTTTTAAAACAAAGCCCAAAAGGCTCCAATTTCAAATCGCACAAGAAATTGTATCACTGCGATTCGAGTTCTCTTCAAAGTGAGCGTTTTTGAACGTTATGACTCGTAGAGAACAAGGCTTCCGTGGGGGGAGTCAAAAAATCATCCCATCCTTTCTTCCCGTCGGTGCCTTCTACTTTCGTCTTGTACCATCCCAACCAGACGGGTTTCCGTCAGACTCTAGACTTCAAAAAACAGCACAAACACGGTGGAAAAGCAGTTAAGCGACTTCACAGACAAGAACGAAGGAACAAATAAAAAATAAATCTATTGTGCAGCGCGGTAAGCAAGCAAGCACAGTGGAATAAGCAAGTGGAGCCACGCTGAGCTTGCACCTGTCACACCGCCAGTGCCTGTGTCGTGAAAGCAACGTCCCGGCTGCGGGCTCTCTTTATGCCTCGGCACGGCAACGGCGCCTTGCGACCTGCGTAGCAAGTATGAGACACGCTCTGCTTATTGCTTCATGGTCGTGGTTATTAGTTCGGGAGGAAGAGTGAAATTGGCTTTCCCTCTTGCGTTTTTAGTTTGACCTTTAGAGTGTAACTGCCGATGCCATGTGGGGAGTCTTCTGCATTGTGTATCTACGGAGGTGAGAAGTTTTCAGCTGAATATTTCGCTGTAAGAAAATATTTCGCAGGGCCTTCTAGGTGTGCGTTCATCGCAACGAAAGTGGACTAACTTGCGAATCACAATTTTAAAAAAACTGGAGAAGTAGGCATATCAATGTTTTCTTGCTCATGATTTATTAAGCTACAATTTTCAGGTGTCAGAATTTTTTTTTCTGTGTGTAAGACCACAATTTCTATTCTCAGCCAAAAAAAGGGCTCATTCTGTACTGTGCAGTTACTGGTCTATAGCTACCGAACCCTGCTTAAATAAATTGTTTCGAAAAGGTATTACCGGTCACCCTAGAGTTTTCTAGAAATTTATGGCCTTGAATAGCGACAAAGCAGCTTTTCCCATGCTACCTTATCTAGAGCTTACAGCATGTGCGTAGTCCTTTTTGCGAGCACAACAAGGACTACTGATCAAGCATCATTGTTCATCTTTTTTTTTTATACGTAGAAAAGGCCACTGCTTCCATCTGGAGAAATGGCAACATTATGATCAGGCTGAGTGTAGGGCATGCAAAGATATTCTTTTTTTTCAGATTCATGGTAGTCCCTAATATCCCGTGCTATTGTTGGAACTGCTTTCTCCAGGAGAGCTTCGTTGCAAGAGAACGCAGCTCCCGTGGAAGCCGTGCTGCCGTGTACTAATTTCACAACAAAAATAGATTTGATTACAAGGAATGCTTCATCTTTTAAAGTTTACATGAGCGATGGAAATGAGTGGACTGAACAAGCTGTTGACGGCTTTCAATTGTAAACAATTTTATTTTTAGTACCGGCAGGGTGCATGGTTGTTTTGTTGAAAAAAGGACGACTCTTCATTCAATCTAGGGACACAAATGGATAGATTTAGGACAGGTACATAAAATAAACAAGCAAAAATGAAACTCTGTGAGGAATAATAAATTAGTTCATTCAGTGGCAGAAAACACGGCACAAGCCAACTGTTCATTCAGTGGCAGAAAACACGGCACAAGCCAACTGAAAGTCAGTCTCATTTAATAAAACGGTGCCCAGGAATACACTTCCGTGTAATGACACATATATAGGCGAAACATGCAGCGGCAGGCACTCCTGTTCAATCACGCTGTACGCTATTTCATAGTTACAGCACAAAGTTAGCTAACTGCAGGGGCCAACAAGTGCTGTTTCGCATTATTGTTGATAGGCCCGAGATCACTGCATAGCTAATGTGCGGCTTTCTTGTGGATCCGCCTACAGTTGCACACCTAAAGGGAACCAGCTAGGAGAAACAGAAACGAGAACAACATAAACAACGGGGATATCATTTTCAAGCTCTAGCTTTTCTTTGCGTCATTCTTGATGGGCCAGCTTCGCGTCGTCCTCGTCGCTGTCATTTACTGCGACTTCGCCGGGCGCAGCGCGTGGCGGTTAGCTTGTGGAGCGTGCCATTATTAAGTCGCTCAGTACCGTTCGCGAAAAGATGGCGCGGACAAGGCTTTACTCGGAAAAGCTTCACGAAGATTGCCGCGAACGCGAACGACTACACAAAGATCCGATGAAGCGTTCCCACGAAGCGGGGCGAACATTTCAACAGGTCCAGTACATCCGGACGCGCGAAATCGCGATGCCAAGAAGAGTTGCGCCAGAAGCGGAAAGAGTGAGCCGGCGAAGCCGAAGCCACCGGACGACAGAGACAGGTGCACCACGCTGGTGCCACTCGGGAGTGTGAGAGTTATCTTCAGAGCCATTCCGTTGGGTTCTGCACATTTCGTGAGGGACAGAGTCTGTAAATGATGGATATTTCACTGGTCGCTGTACCCTTGACCACCTGAACCGTCATTAACATCGTAACGAGAAACTTTCCTCTCAGAATCTTTTTTTTTTTGCGTGGTATTTTTTGCGAGTACTCATTTGGCTTCACAATGTTCGCTTTTCGGTAAACGATGTCAAGTCGAAACGTCGACCGCCTGCTGGTGCTATGCAGCTATTCGATTTTCTTTTTAATATATAAAAAATCCAGTGGATGGTTTTAGTAGCGCTTCGTCTTTCGTGTACTTTTTATTATCAAAGGTACCTTTGGTTCTTGCAAGCTAAAGGACTAATTACGATAGAACTGTGTTCAATATATGCCTCCTGAGAATAACTGCCTTCCCAACCTTTACCTAGGTATGAATCGACAATAGAGCAGTGGTCTAAATGTAAAGGTCTGTCGAGTATTACTTTACTACTCTAAGAGCAAGTAGATAACCACTCTCCTTGTACTCTTACGCGACATTTTGCTCCCTACTTTCTTGCTCCGATTCCGTGCCATTTTGCAGCAGTCGCTCCCAACGTCGAGCCCTTCGCAGGTGTTTACCGATGGCTTTTCCAGTTTTTAGTCGTTCTCGCCCCACGAGAGAGCCAGCAGTAATATTCATCGTTCCACTCTTCGAGCTGCGGCATTAATAAGACGGCGTAAATGGGCACTCTTGTTTTACGCACTTATTACACTTGCCCGCTGGTATAGTCACTGGAAATTCTGAAACTTTTTATTTTTCCCCTGACGTTTTCAATAATCATTACGAATCAAACCTAGAATATATTCTAAAGAAAACCACATTAATCACAATAAGCTCTTGCTAAAGCTCTTTTTTATTTATTTTGCAAGTTTCCTTTAGTTGTGGATAAAACTAGCTTTAAAAGCTGCTTTTCAGCACACTGCATCATATCACTTCTCTCCTGTGGCAAGAAGAGCTACAACCGAGTTTGAAAGAAAAACGATCATCAGCAACAGCCTGACTACGCCCACCGCAAGACAAAGGCCTCTCCCATACCTCTGCAATTAATGCTATCCTGTGGCAGCTGCGGTCACCCTATCGCTGCAAACTTCTGAATCTCATCCGCCCACCTAACTTTCTACCGCTACCTGCTTCTCTTACCTTCTCCTCGAATCCAGCCGGTTACTCTTAAAGACCATCTTAATTCTCTTGCCGTCGCATTACATGCCCTACCAAAGCCCATTGCTTCCTTTTGATTTCGACTAGGATGTCCTAACCCACGTCATTAACTAGGATGTCATTAACCCGCGTTTGTTCCCTGAAGTACTCTGCCCTCTTTCTCTTTTAAAGTTACACCTATCAAATTCCTTTGCATATCTCACTGCCTTGTCCTTAAGTTGAACCATTTTTATTATCCTCCACGTTTATGTCCCATAGGTGAGTACGGTAAGATACAGCTGTCTTATACTTTTCTCTTGAGGAACACTGGTTTACTGCCTTTCATGATCTGAGAACACCTGCCATATGCGCTCCATCCCATTTCTATCCTTGTAGTTATTTCGCTCTCATGACCCGGATCAGCTTTCACTACCTGCCCTAAGCAGACGTATTCCTTTACCACTACCACCACATTGCTGCCAATTGTGAAGTGCTGTTCCCTTGCTTGACTGTTGAACATTACTTTAATTTTCTGCATGTTAATTTTTAGACCCATCGCTCTGCTGTGCCTGTATAACTCATTGATCATGATTTGCAGTTCACCTCCTGAGTGACTCAGCACACCAGTGTCACCGACGGATCGCACATTATTTAGGTATCCTCCATTAACTCTTATCCCAAACTGTTCCCAATGCATGCCTCGTAGTACCTCCTGTAAACAGGCGGTGATTACCAGTGGTGAGATCATTTCTCCTTGCCTAACGCCCTTCTTTACTGGAATTTTATTGCTGACTTTATAGAGGACTAAGGTAGCTGTGCAGCTGATATTTATATCTTCCTGTAATTTAGCATAAGGCCCTTCTACACCCTTATTCCGCAATGCTTTGCATGAGTGCCGAGGTTTCGACTGAGTCAAATGCTTTCTCGTAGTCTATGAAGCCTATTGCAATTTTCACGAACTATAGGTGCCGCCTCAGTTGGGCCAAGATGGCAACTGTAAAGAGGGCTCTGTCTTTGATTAGCCTGGGCGCATTAACAAGTTTCGTTAACTGCACGATTAAGTCACGCTTGTTCACTGAAAGTGAGCGGCTAGTTTTAGGAAAACACTTTATATTAGTAGGGAGCACTGACCATGAAATGCGGGAGCACTGACCATGAAATGCAGTACCTTCTGTAAAATTTGGCTGAGTTTGCTCTGTAGAGTACCGCTCGAACACTCCGATACAAGCCTGCTCGCGGATGTCTGTACAGAGTCGATCACACATGTCTAGAGCACTCGAGCGAATGAAGTGAAACCTTTTCGCAGCCGCTTTGCGAGGGGTAAGGTGCTGGTACCTGTGCTCCCAGCGCAAGTATAATCAAAGAAAGAAAATACAGTCGATCCCACATATAAGGGCCCCACTTTAAACGAACTTTCGCTTATAAAGAACGTGACCTGCGTGACCGTCAAAGTATACATTGTTTCAATGGCGCAAACTCACACGTGTTCCGAACATCATTAAGCCGTGCTGATCGGTTACAGCGAACAGACGGCGTAAACCCGGCGCCGCGATGAGAGATAACCTGCCTCCGACCCTTTTGTGCGCCAGGCGTACGGTACGTTTTCCCGATCCTCACCGCAGGCGAACCGCCCGCCCGTTTCGTGCCGCTCTAAGGGCCCGTTCACACTTGTCCAGAAATTCGGCGCGCGAAGCGGATTCGCCCGCTTTTGAAGCCGAGCGACGCGGCGAGGGCGATCGGGCTGGACCCAAATTTTTCGAGTTCGCCATTGAAGAAGGGATAGGTTTTTGACGTCACATCCGGAAAAATACGAACACGGCGGCAAGCATGGCAGCGGAGGCGAGCTGCGCTGTCTTCTCTGTCGAGATGCTCCTCGATGCCATTAAAGCTCATCCCATCTTGTACGATAAAAGGCATCTGAACTTCAAGGACACAGCATACAAAGACCAGCTGTGGGAGAAGATTGGAAGAGAATTGGGAGTGACCGGTACGTACGCTTGATTGTAGAGGTTGCAGTGCGCCGATACCAGAGAAAACAATGCGATTTTCCCAATGCCAGTGCAGCATTATTTGAGCATGTTGTTCGTTGTTCCTATCGCATGCAGGCGAAAGATCTTGCGAGCATGAACGTTGCTTAATTTACCGCGAAAGCGGCGCACCGATCGTTTCGCTCGTGCCGCTGCTAGCCCGTGCATACGCAGCCCGCGCCGGCATCTGTGACACGGCCACTTTCAATGGCCATCGAGTCGAGGGCCTTCAAAATTCTCAATCGCCATCGAACTCGTTACACGACGCTCACCGATAATTTCGCTCGTGCAGCTGCTAGCTCTTATCCCATGCATGCGCTCTCTTGTGATCATGCACGACGTTCATGGTACAGCGACAGCGGCGCTACGTTTTTACGATGCGAGCTTTTGCGTCGAACAAAGTGAGTGTAAGGCACTTTTATCGATTCTTGTGGAGTGTAGAATGAATAGGACTGGTAGTAAGCAGTCGATTGCAGTAATCAGACGTAATTTTTTTCTGCAGAGGTTCTCTGTCAAAAAAAAAATTAAAAATTTAAAGGACACTTTTATGAAAATCTGGAACCAACTCCGAACATGCATGAAAATTGGAGCGGGGTTTGCCGTTTCTAGCTGTTAAGTGGCGACACTTTGAATAGATGCAGGCGTTTATGGAACCAGTTTCAAGAGAACCGATGTGAGTGAAACATTTTATCATTCATTTTATTTTTTCTTCATGCAGCTGTGCATGCTGGGTCTTCGGAAAAAACAAAAGCTGGACACAGTCTTTTACTGCAACACTGAGTACATGTGTACAAATGTGCGGGATTAAGACAGTGAAAGTTTTGTGTGCTCTTTATATGTAATTGTATTTTGCTGGCTCTCCTCAAGCATGGATTTCACCTTAACACAAGTGTAAGTTGTCAAACAGTACGCCACTTCATTTAGTAAATAGGCTGCTATGACTCCCGCTAGTCATGAGCCATGTCTAAAATCTGTGAATTGCACAATTTTTGAAAGAACTAAGTCATTAAGAAAATCCATTGCTTTAATAATGGGATTGATGATTGTTGCTTGAAACATAAATTCTGAGAACCATGCTGATAGAGCGCTTGAAGCTGCTACGTCAGTGTCAGCAGCATTGAGCTCCACCCTCAATTCGTGTGGCCCATCCACACCACAAGCACCAGCATCTGAAAGGTAAACACCCGAGAATGGAAGATGTACAATTGCAGTCACTGAAATGCAGAGCAGTCAATGCAAGTATGACATCTGTACCCTCAATTTTACAGCCAACTGGAAAGGAGGGACTACGAAGACTGCGAGACGGATATTGAAAGGTACTTTGACATCATCTCTTCAATGTCTTGTTGAACACACTTGCTTAGACTTAACCACATGCTAAGAGCTCCTTGAATAAATGTATTTTATTGCTAAAAATATTTCCGTTCTTTAAAAGGACACCAAGGCCAAAGAGAGCAAGGCGTTCAGTGAGGGGACTGCAAAGGTAAAACAGGAGTTATTACAATTCATGGGTACTAAAAACATGTTTCCACTTCCAGTACGTCAGAGGCTACTCCACATGCTGCAGTTGCTGCTGCTTGCCTGGATCACTTGCATGCTGTGCGGAATGAAAGAGAGCAACAACAGCGCCAGGAACCAACTGACTTCATATACCATACGTGTATGGCACTGGCTGCGCAGCTGCGTATGCTCCCTCCCAGAGAGCAATGCGAGGCAATATTTTACATTCAAAACTTGATGTTCAATAGGCTGCAAAACGTCCTGACCGATGAAAGCTGAACAATATGATCCTGTCTCCTAATTAACGCTGTAAATAAAACTATAGTCAGATACAACTTAACAGCGCAGCGGCTACTATCCACATCAAAGGACCCCCTTCCAACCAATGGCATTGCGCGATGCCTTGATCCTGCTAGTGTGATAAAGCAGGGCATTGAAGATGACAGGGGATAATCTCTTTCCTCTGTGTTCGCGGATAAACGCCTCTGTGCATTATGCCACCGCTCACTGAATTGTCATGCTAGCAGGGTCATGAGAATCGGCAGATGCCATTGGCTGGAAGGGGGTCCTTTGACGGGGGAAAATAGGTGCATTCTTAAGTTGTATCCGACTATGGAATTACAAAATATCTTTTCAGTAGCAACGTACCAAAGTAATTCAATAAATTTATATTTAATAGAAGAGGCAGTGGCACCACAGTGATGGGCTGTAAATACATTTCTACAACCTGGATTTATTTTAATGTGCAACACCGCACTTTATAATCAACGGCAAAGTGCCACAACTTCTTGGCCACTAAAGTGCACTGCTGCAAAATGCAGTTTGCCTAATATACTGAAAGTAACTTCTTTTTGTGATCAGAAATATGAGACATGTACTTAGGTATAACCGGCATGCAGGGCAGTACAGGGCTATTAGCTTTGTACACCCGCCACATTAGTGGCAAATGTATCCGTGCCAAATAATGCTGAATACATGGCATCATATATTTATTTATTTATTGGGAACAACAAAGCATATGAGGGTGATGTATTATGTTGAGTCAAATATGAACTGTGATATAGAGGTCCCAAGGCCTCATCAGGCGTTTGAATATGCCTTTTGGCTCGGCTCTCCAAACAGGATGAAATAATTTAATGTATTATGCATGTAGACCTCACCTGATTCTGTTGGAAATTAATGAATGAATGAAGGTGTCACATATAATCGGGAGTTTGAAATAGAAGTGTGAACGAAAGATGTTTGAAGAAGAAGATGAGGATGTCGATAAGAATGACGTGTATTATCCTGAGAATAAAGAAGTTGAAGTAAAAGTATTCGATTAGGTGGAAATAGATGATTGGCGGAAAAGAGAAGAGGAAGAAGACGACGGTAAGGATGACATGTACCAATGGCAACGCAGCAGTTTACCCTATTCTATGGGGTCTCCCCACTGAACCATGGCCAATCCGTCGTTGGTATGTGCCATGCCACGATGGCAACAACAACAACCAATGCCAAGGTTATAAAAGCACGAGGGAGAGCGCGGCACGGAGTAAAAAGAACAGAGAAGCAGAGGTCACAGCAGGTCAGGAACACCTCGGCTGGAAGAGAGCAACGCCGGCTACTGCTCCGGTGATCTCGAGTTCTACGGCGTTGCACCGTGGATTTCCTGTCGTTCCTGAGCCTGTTCCAGGGAGTCAACGGATGACGCAACCACCTGCTACGGCCAGAGGTGCCCACAACGCCAGCATCACCAGCATTACCTCCATGGGCACTTGGACCGGGAGCTCGTACGATGCAGCCAATGACGCCACAAGCGACGCCAGCCTCAACATTTTGAACGCCACCTAGACGTCGGCTACTGGACCCATCAGCACCGTACCGTGAGCACGTATGCCGAACGCTAGTAGAATGGGTTTTCCCTGGTAGTGTGTATTGGTAGTCTTTGTGTTTTGTGTTAGGTTTGTTAGTTTTGTTCGCTAGTGTTTGTGTCACGTAGGGTGTAATAAATGTGCGTCTGTATGGGTACACCTGTCGCCTGGTCCATTTCTTCAGTGCGAGTGTTCTCCGGGGATCCGTGACAAGGTGCAAAACACACTGTAAGATTGAATACAATATAAATGTTACCCTTGTCTAGACTCTGCTGGTCCTGATCATTTCCTCCTGCCACGAGACCTTGCCGCTTCTGATAAAATATTCACTCAGCATGTCCCTTGTAGCATAGGCGAGCCTGAATGGGAACACATGGAACAATAAAGCAAAAGCATTCTCTCCAGCACTTCAAACCAGACAGCTTTGACTACCAATCACAAGTACATTGGAATGAGTAATGATAAGTAAGCAGTGTGTAGCACCCCCTGTTGGGCGGCGCCGACAACCCGGCCGGCGCGCGCGCCACCCTGCGAAGAGAATAAAGACGGCACCTGGTCGTGGCTCGTGCAACCACGGCTGGCAGTTATTTTCTGGTGTCGGCTCGTAGCAGTGGTCTCGTTTCCTTCGCTCCTGAGGCGTTAAGCCTACATTGGTGACCAAGGACGAGCAATGACCGATCCCGCAACATCCACGCAGCAGCATTTGCGTCCGCAGGACGTCTCGTCGCTGCAGGTTCGCCTTCCACCTTTCTGGCCCCCGAACCCGCAAGTTTGGTTCCACCAGGTTGAGGCGCAATTTTGCCTAGCCCGCATCACGTCCGAGACGACGCGCTACTACCATGTTGCCTCAAGCCTGCCTCCTGACGTTGCCGGCGAGCTCTCCGACGTTCTCTCCGCCCCCATGGGTGCTACACCATATTAGCACCTGAAACCCAAGGTGCTGGAGAGCTTTATGCCGTCGGACCGCACCCGCCTCCAGCAGCTCCTTACCGGGGAAGACCTTGGCGACCGGCGCCCCTCCCAGCTTCTGCGCCGCATGCAACAGCTTCTCGGGGAGCGCGACATCCCCAACCACTCAGCGTTGCTTCGAGAGCTTTTCCTTCATCGCCTTCCCCAGCCCATCCGCCTCATCCTTGCGGCGGCCGGTGACGTCACCCTAGACCGCCTGGGTGAGCTCGCAGATAAGGTTCTTGAGGCCACCTCCCGGTCCGTCATTGCTGTTTTGCCGCCAAGAGACCCAGCGATTTCGCGCCTTGAGGCCCGTCTCGAGGAGCTTGCCGCCTCAGTCGCCGCAATCCGGAGCCGACCTCTGGAGACCCGTCCGTCTCATAGCGATCATCGCGCTCTTTCGCGCTCACGTCAAGCTCGGAGTCCCAGCCCTACATCTCTCTGCTGGTACCACAGGCGTTTTCGCCACCGGGCCACGAAGTGTACACCGCCCTGTTGGTGGCAGGGAAACGCCCGCCGGAATCACTAACGGCGGCGTGTGGTTCCCCCAGTCATTCGAGCCGCCTGTTCATGGTCACTGACAAGTTCTCCGGCACCCGGTTTCTTATCGACACGGGAGCGGAAATCAGCGTGGTTCCACCGACTAAGGCAGATCGTTCCAAGCCATCAGGACTGTCGTTCCGTGCTGCCAACGCCTCGTCTACACCCACGTATGGGCTACGATCTCTCACCCTCGACTTCGGCCTACGCCGCACTTTTCGATGAGTCTTCGTCACCGCAGACGTGGTTCGCCCGATCATCGGCTCAGACTTCCTCTCCTACTTCGACTTAGACATCAGCGTGCGGCATCGTCGCCTTACCGACGGTCTGACTCATCTCTCCATCTCGGGAGTCTCGTCCGACCTTGCTCCCATGGGCATTCGCACGCTGATACCTTCCTCGCAGTTCGAAAAAGTGTTGGCGGATTTCTCGGAGCTCACTAAGCCATGCAACCTCACTCAGGCGCCTAAACATACTGTGACACACCACATCGTCACCCGGGGTCCACCCGCAGTTGCTTGACCGCGTTGCTTGTTTGGAGACCGTCTAGCTATCGCCTAACGTGAGTTTGACCACATGCTGGAGCTCGGCATTACACGACCGCCGTCCAGCGCGTGGGCGTCTCCGCTGCATCTAGTGCCCGAGCGTGATCCCGGTGACTGGCGTCCCTGCGGCGACTATCGGGCGTTGAATGCCAACACTGTCCAGTACAGCTATCCGCTGCCCCACATCCAGGACTTTACATCGCGCCTCGCCGGCGGCGCCATTCTTAGCAAAGTTGACCTGGTTAAGGCGTATCACCAAATTCCCATTGAACCCGCCGACATAACTAAGACCGCCTTCACGACGCCTTTCGGTTTGAGTACGTCCGGATGCGTTTTGGACTACGCAATTCGGCTCAAACCTTCCAGCGGTTCATGGTTGAGGTCACGCGGAGCCTACCGAGTGTATTCGCGCACCTTGACGATGTCCTCATCGCCAGCACTACACCTAGTGATCATAGCAAGACCTACGTGTTTGTTCAAGCGTCTACAGCACTACGGCCTGGTTGTGAATGTCTCCAAGTTCGTTTTAGGTGCTTCTGAGCTCGAGTTTTTGGGTCATCACATATCCTCCGTGGGTATCCGCCCTCTCGCGTCCCACGTCCAGACCATCGAGAATTTTCCCTTGCCCACAACCCTGCGGCTCCTGCGACAATTCCTGGGGCTGGTGAATTTCTCCCGCCGCTTTATCCCGCACTGTGCAGAGCTACTTCGCCCGCTCACCGACCTCCTCCGGTCAACAGCTGGCCCGTCCTCCGCAATCTCTTGGTCATCAGAAGCCCAGGCCGCCTTTACTGCCGCGAAGCAAGCAGTCGCTAACGCCGTGCTTCTAGTCCATCCGCGCAACGACGCCACTACGAGATTGATGGTGGATGCCTCCAGCGTGGCCATCGGAGCCGTCTTACAGCAGTACATTAACTCCGAGTGGAGACCATTGTCTTTTTACTCTCGGATGTTACTTCCTGCTGAGACCTGCTACAGCGTCTTCGGTCGAGAGCTCCTAGCCATCTACTACGCTATCCATCACTTTCGGCATTTTGTAGAAGGATGCAAGTTTCACGTGCTAACCGATCATAAACCGCTGGCATATGTGTTCCGGACCAACTCATCGACGCACGTGTCACGTGAACTCCGTCAGCTCGCTTATATCTCGGAGTTTACTACCGACATCCGGCATGTGAAATGTGCAGCCAACACCACCGCTGACGCCCTCTCTCGTATAGTCGCGGTAGACGCTCCATCTTCCACCGTCGACTGGGCCGAATTCTCTTCTGTCCAGCAGAATGACGATGAGGTCGCCGCTTTTCGAGCGAACCCTCGTTCTCTCCGATTACGGCTTGTGCCCCATCCTTGCTCGCCTGAGCCCTTGTGGTGCAATGTTTCAACGGACTTTCCTCGCCCTTTTGTTCCGGCTTCACTACGTCACCCTAGCTTCCATTATATCCATGACATATGCCATCCAGGCATTCGGGCTACTGAGCGCCTTCTCACCCAGCGCTATGTTTGGCCCGGAATCAACGCTGATGTGCGTGCTTGGACGCGCCGGTGCCTACCCTGTCAGTCGACAAAGATCTGTCGACATACCAAGACACCTTCCCAAGCCTTTCCACCCCCTGTCCCTCGTTTCGACCATGTTCATCTCGACATCGTGGGCCCTCTACCAATCTCTCGAGGCTACCGCTATATCTTGACCATAGTCGACCGCTTCACTCGCTGGCTGGAGGCAGTCCTCATTCCTGACATCACCGCAGAGACTGTTTCACGCGCCTTCATTTCTGCGTGGGTATCTCGATTTGGTTGTCCTGGCACTGTGACAACCGACCGTGGAGGCCAGTTTGAGGCCTCCCTGTTTGCTTCCCTTAATAATATTCTCGGCGCCAGGCATTGCCGTACCACTGCATATCACCCGTGTGCTAACGGCATGGTGGAACTCCTTCACTGCCAATTGAAGGCCGCCCTCGCTGCCCGCCTCAATTGCGCCTCCTGGGTCGACTCCTTGCCCCTTGTGCTGCTTCGCCTAAGGGCCGTCATCCGAGAAGACTTACAGTGCTCAGCTGCAGAGCTCGTGTATGGAAGTGCTGTGCGTCTTCCAGGCGACTTCTTTACATCCCAGCAGCTTCCAGCCCAGCCCCAAGAGTTCCTCGAACGCCTGTTGGACTGCGTTAAAGACCTCCGGCCTACTCCTCCACGTCCGTCCTGCCACCATAACATTTTCGCACACCCAGACCTGGCCACTTCGACCCACGTTTTTGTGCGCCGCGACGCTGTCCGAGCTCCACTCACACCGGCTTACGACGGATCTTTCCGCGTTCTCCGCCGCACTTCGAAAACCGCCACCATCCTCCAAAACGGCCGCGAAGAGACCGTCAGTGTAGACCGCCTTAAACCGGCGTACATGGCGACCGCCCTGGAACGACTTCCTTCGGCGCCTGACCTAGTGCTCGAGTGCCATCGCCGGCCCTCCGTCCGTTTCGACTTCCAGTCTAGGCTGGGGGCCCTGTAGCACCCTCTCTTGGGCGGCGCCGACAACCCGGCCAGCGCGCGCCACCCTGTGAAGAGAATAAAGACGGCACCTGGTCGTGGCTCGTGCAGCCACGGCTGGCAGTTCTGTTCTGGTGTCGGCTCGTAGCAGTGGTCTCGTTTCCTTCGCTGCTGAGGCGTTAAGCCTAAAAGTGTTTTAGTTCTTGAATGCATATCTTTGAGAAATATGAATACCTAGTTGGGTGAGAACCCATGGCAGGAAGAGGTGCCAGCACTCCGTTTTCATCCAGCTCCTGCCTCCACATTCCTTCAACCACATGTCCTTGCCAGTCCTCGTGATCAATTGTGCCCGGTGGGCAATAGGTGGGACGGGACGCATGTGTCTGTGTCATCAGAAAATCCTGTAGTGCCACACAGGCCGTTATCAAGCGGCTGACATTTTCCTCCTTCTCCTTGAAAGGTTGACGTAGGATCTGCCACCTTTGGGCAAGAATGCCAAACGCATTTTCAATGATTCGTCGGGCCCTACTCAATCTGTAATTAAAAATTCTTCTCATTTGCTGTCTTGCAAAATGGCTTGGTGCTCGCTCTGTCTGCTGTGCCTGCCCTTCACTTGTATTTTCAAACAGGGGAGGCAGACATGCAGAATAACAAGTGCAGCTTTAGTTTATTGAAAATAAATATAATGTGTTCATTGAAATTATAATAGGTCATAATTTCAAGCACACTTAATGCGTAATCGTGGCAATGTGCATCAATATTTTTGTTTTGTTCTTAAGCAAACAGTGGTTGCATGTTTCACTGCGATGGCATCATGCATAGCGATTTCAGCCAGTTCAGGTAAAATCTCTTTGCAGCCCTCATTTTTCACACATTATGCGGGTTGGTGAATCATGAACAGGTGAAAATATTAAGAAGCCGTAAAGGCTCTGTAAAATCACTGCCTGAGCTATAGCGAACAGACAGACTATAATGGGCAAGGCATAAATTTCTGTACTTACTCTTCCTTGCATATGGCCTCATTAGGTATGTTTTGAGAGGAAATGCCTCATCTGCAACGAAGTAGTATGGTGAACTGGCAATTTCAACCAAAGGCGAGCCGTCTGGGATGCCTTGCTGGCCTGTAGCCACTTTCTTAAAGAAGAGGCTCTGGCTGAAGTTGCCTCCATCGGCCTCGCTGCCATTGTGGCCCGCTTCTACAAACAAGAACCTAATTGTGAAAAGGAGAAAAAATTAACATTATTCATTACTTCTAGCTAAGGAAAGATAGCTCCAGGAAAGATTGCTGTGCTATGATCACCCGTTTCAGTAGCGCATGCGTCAGCGATTGAAGTAATACAACGGAAGACAGAAGGGTCTTTTAGCAAGGGCGGCAAGTCTCTCTTCAGTTGGGCCATAAAACTGTCATGTTATGGGCAATACAGTAACAGATGAGGTGCATCCTCCTTCTCGTGACGACTTGCACATTGTGCGCTGTCTGCTCACCCAATTCTACATAGAAATGGATTCGTGTAGGCTGTCCCCAATCACAAACGGTGAATGAGAATAAATGTTCACTTCATTTTTCACCGCACTGACAGGAAGGCTTCAGTGCCTAAATTACATTCAGTCAATGCTGCCTGTGGTTAAGACTGTATCAAGCATGCACAAAGCAAAGAGAGCAAGGAATTACCCTTAACCATTCACCTGGCGTTGAAGGAGTTCGAACATATTCAGGACCAAGAACCTCCCAAATGGCCTGGAAAACCTCTGAGATCAGGGTGCACGTTGTTGACCTGCCGGCCAAGAAATTAAATGCCGAAGACCGGAGAGTATCTCCAACTGCAAGAAATCTGTAAAGAGGGGGAGAGAAGGAGAAGCCGAGGAAAAAAAGGTTCTAGCTGTGCAGGTACTGTGCCAAAAAGTAAACATTTTGCACAGTTGTGTTCCAAAGAAAATGTTAAACCTGTACTATTCCGCAGTATCCTCCAGTTCAAAAGGCTATTTCAGTAAATGAAATGCAGTAAAACTGATCTATGGTAAAGTTGCTCAAAGCAGCAAATGTTGTTGCAATATCAGTGTCTTTACTATATCAGTTTTTGCGGATGGCATGGAAGTGGGGATGCTCTCAGGTAATTAATTGCCTACAATCTAAACACAGAGAGAAGGTTTATTAAGAAAAATTAAATATATTCCTCCTAGACTTATCTTATCCCCTGACGTGCTAATGACTTATTTTATGTCACCACATTTTCGGTTTCTTCTCAGTCTTTAGAAAGTACAGCATGAATATAATGGGGAGAAAAAGGGGGTGGCCAAAGCCTTCAAAACGTTCGGTTCTCCTTGCATCACAAAGCCTCGCGGAGTCACCTAAAAAAGCACCGGCTTACTGTTTAATGCTTAATTATATTAATTTGCTTCCTGCTGCAGGCCTTGCGATTGCACCGTTAACGATCTGTGGCTCCAAGATGTCCCAGACTGCCTCCGTGCCGCGGCGGCATCATTCCGCGCGAGTACCCCGTCATAAGCAGACGCTTTGTAACTGATTAAAGAAGTCTTTACTGTAAACAAAAATAACTGCATAGCCGTCTGGAGAAGGCAGAATCGGATCGAAGTTTCACTACTTTATCCTAGTTTACTTTAGTGGGGTTGTACTGAACAGAAACTGTAATCCATGTGAAATTTACGAATGAACTCTTTAGACGCCATAAAAATGAGGCAAATTGTATTAAATTCCTCGCGCTCCTACTCATTCTGTACTCTTCACAAACTACTGCATCAGACATGGCAAATGGTAACTTATTTGTTTAGAGAGCAAAATAAAAAAAGTGTAACAACAGTAAAAAATATGGGAGCGCGCTTAATTAGCAGCGCAAATATTCTTCTCCGTACCTGATAACTTGCGCCAGACGGTGATCCGTAGGTATCGCCTTGCAAAAACGCGTATCTTTCTTCGCGACACGGGGCCCAGTGAGTTACACAAGCGTATCGAAGCTGCTGGGTGACATGCGCAGGTAGCTGCCGAAACGAGAACACGACATTGAGATGACAGCACAGCCCTTGATATAAAATACTGCAAAGCTTGCGTGAACTTACTCTCTGTAGTACTCCACATCACGGTCGCGAAGCAGTGGCAAGAGATTGTTGGCCTTGCCCAGCCTGTCGCGCTCGTGCAAGGACGGGCGTACCCACCAGCGCCTTCGCCGAGGTACGGCTGCTCAGCCTTTGCAATTCTTCTAGCATAGCCATAACGGAGCTACAGAGGAGGATCGAAACGATCTCCTCCTCTTCCGAAATGAGAGTCATCTTGCTAGCTGTGCTAGTTGTTCACCGCTGCAAACACAGGAACGGCGAATAACCGGCGCGGGCCAAGCAGACTTCACACGGAAAAAAAGCGCGCGAACTGCCGCGGCTCTCGCGTGATCTAAAAACTACCGCGAGATCTCGCCGACTTCGTGGAAAAGCGAGAAACAGCCGCGGTGCGGCGGATCCGCGTCGGCCACGAGTCAACAGATGAGAACCGGTCCTAGTTTTTTCCGGCGAGCGTAGCGGATTCGCTCGCTGGATTTTTGGACAAATGTGGAAGGGCCTTACAGCGAGCTACCCTTTCCCAGCCGAAGCGCCTTCCAAGATCGCCCTCCCCGCACCTCCTAGCAAATCCGCCCCCCCCCCCTCCTCTCTCTCTTGGAAATATGTGCGTGGCCTCCGTGAACGAATCCCGCCGTCATTGCTTATCTTGGAGGCTACGCTCCGTGAAGAGAGCCTTCCGTGGGAGCCAAGAGGCGGCTGCACTGACCGTAGCCTCCTCTATCTTTTCCTGCCCGCTCAACCGCGGGGAACGCCGCTGTTAGGCACAGTTCGCGCTAATACACGAAGATACCGACGAGTGGCGCGCGCAGTCCTGGAAGGAGCAGACGACGTGGCAGGAGTAGCAAGCAGGGTAAAGCGCGGCGCGCAATTCTGCTACTGTGTATACCCCTCTCCTTTTCGTAAGAGTGATATGCGGGCACGACAGCTAAAGTTCTAAGTTGTTACTGTTAAGCCTTGTGCGCATGTAATTTAATAAAAGCTGCTCATCAAGGAAATTATGAAAGATGCGGCCGGGCATACATACCGAACGTTACTGCAGTACCGAGAAGAATTCCTCAGTTTTCAACTTTATCGACGGTAATTATTAGTGTGCTTCTTTGTACAAAACACGCATTCTCAGCAAAAGTCGTATCTGATCCAATATATAACTAGAAACATTAAAGAAGCATTTTTGTGAGCGGTGAGTGAAAGGAAAATTTTTTACTGCCGTAGTTAGAATAAAACATACATGCACAAAAAGTTTTCACAACTGTAACATCTTTCTAGATAGAGGCTTTGATGTGAGCGGCTTTACTACGTCGTTCTTGTCAGTCACTGATAACGCATAGTTCGTAAAAAGAGGCCGGAAAAACTTTGTGTAGATGAGTTTCAGAAGCTGGCTCTGGTGGTCATTGCAAGCAAGCTCACATTTCAGTGCTCCATGTTCAGCAAGAGCATCAACTGCATTGTAGACTGCAGCTTGCAGGGGTTTTGATAAGAACCTTCTTCTGTTGAGCAGCACCTCGACGTAGTTCTTGAGGGCGTACAGAACATACACAAACTGCGTTGACGGGTAAAGGAGACCTCCTCTGTACTGATGACGGATCAAACTGTCACTGGGTGCACATGAAGCTGGTCGCGTAACAAGAGCATTGAAGTTGCTGCAGTCATTTTTTTCTTGAACACATACATTAGAAGAAACCAGCGGTGCACCGTGTCCATAAACATGACGGTTGGACCCACAGCTGCAAAGCTCATGTCACACGTGCGTCCTGGATGTTCCTGGAGGAGTTTGAGCGCTGCAGTGACCGGAGGTGAGAGGACCTGAACAGCCCTTGAAACATTCATATTCGATGTTTGACGGAAAGACGTGCTTGAGCGTTAAAAAAGAACAGGCTTACTCCCTTGTTGCACCTTGTAGAGGGCTTTGAGGTGGGAGGAGGAAACCTCGCCATCCTTACCGAGGTCACGGGCAAAGAATTGGGATCTCACGTTCTTAATTATGTGACAATGGTCGAATGCGAGAAACAACTTTCGTGTTGGATCTTGAAGGTGCTGTACGCGGTACGTGCGTGAAATTTCCATTACACAGCAGTTGAAAAGCAAGAACGTTGATTTTGTGATTATCGGCCACAATCCGTACAATCTTAATGCCAATTATTTCCACTTCTTTTAGGACGTAATTTATCAGGAAAAACAGCTTCTGGCCAGTGCAGGTTCTCGTGAAGAAATACCCCACAGGTTTCCGGATGCGCACCGAAAGCCCTACTAGCACAAAACACAGGAGTTGGCTAAAACAGGATCACTACTGGCTCTGTCTTCTGTGCTGTTCCCCAGGTCTACTTCCCCCGCAAATGAATCTCTCTGTTTGTTATATTGAAGCCTCTGCTGAATTCGCATCTCATCAACCACTAACGAGCACACCTTGGCCTGCTAGGATTTTAGGCCCGTTACCTCCGCCTCAAGGTGTTGCTTAACAAGGGATGTGAAGCCTACCTTTCCTGAATTGCCTCCAAGGAATCTTTGCAAAGTAGTGCTCCATGGCAGTTTCAGAAGACCTTCTTTTCGAACGTGCTCGTACTCCCATGTTGACAGGTTCCTTAAAATTATGCAATGCCGCACAACAAGCTCGGACAAGGTTGGCCTGATTTTTGAAGTGTTTTTGACTTGGTCGACCAGAAGGCTTGAACATAAGTGCTTTTCATTCGCCGCTTTGACGACGCCGGCAAAAGCAGCAAGATGACAGTCCTCTTTGAGTTGCTTTAGTTCCTCCTTGTACTTGTCCACTGTTTGTTTCAGTCGCTCTATTCGGGTTTTCAAGTCCCGCTCTTTTCGTCGGCGCTTCTGGCGTTCGACAACAGAGATAGAACTGCGGATGTCAGCCTGTGTCGCCTTGTTTTTTGCAGATCACGGTGTTCAGCCTTCCGGCTCGACCACGTGCTCATTGTTACTGATTGAGTCGTCCATGTTAGCAGAGCTTTCAAGCGCAAGATACGACGTAGTTGGTGGTGGAGACCGACCGACGAAGTCGACGTTGTGACAAAGGCTACTTGCATCTGTTGGCTTGGAAGCAGCACGAACCAGGGCCGCAGGGCACGGAATGGACACTTCCCGTTTTCGCACAGCAGCATCGCTGCGCGGTCTCTTCGCAGTTGGTTGCATATATTGCGGATAATCCGGGAAAACGCTTCGACTCGCACCTCTTTTCAGCTTCCAGGTTTTGCATTCTTCCTTGTAGTCGCTTGAAAAGAAATGCTTCCTGCAGACGACCGAATACCGAAATGTGGTATTCGGTACCCAGTCCATTCTAGAGGTAACTTTTAACCACTGTGCACTTAGTTCGTTGTCGCTTGGAATCTTGTGAAAGGAAACACCTTCGGTCTTCCGCTTTGCGTCAGACTTGCATCCAGACACACAGCAAAAAGCCATAGCGCATATTAATTTATTTTGAAAAAATGCCAACTAAGACAGTCACCAACCACGACGTTACAAATAACCTACTCGGTTTCTTCGTTATGTACTGTGGTCGAGTTGTAGAGAGAGCGCCCTTTCTTGGGTTAAGCCGCTCTCTCCCTTGGCGGCACGTGATGCAACCTGAGGAGCAAGTGGGCAACACTGGATACCCTGGAACATGGTTAAAGCAGTGAGTCACGTTGTACGGCTATGGTGGAGTTCCCTGGGAAGCTGCAGAGCGCAGTCCCTGTTAGTATACATGTATACAGCGGGGAGGTTTCCCTTTGTGATCTTGATGTTGTTCGGGGTCGTTTGAACGTGCCAGGATTCCAGGAAGCGCGTGTTTGCTAACCTGTTCCGGCTCCGAGTATGCTGGTTTCGTCGAAGTTCGTTGTGTGTCTTAGGAATGTTGAGTTAGAGGTCTGCGCTTTCTCGCATAGTTGCCCACGTCGTATTTTTTGTTGCTGAATTTTTTCTGTTACATATTTTTACATATATTACAAATCTCTCATACGGCCTTCCCTTGAATATGCATCTGTAGTATGGTCTCCTCGGCAGAAGATTCTTTCAATGGAAATAGAAAAGATTCAAAGACGTGCAGCGAGATTCATTTGTTCAAAATACAGGACAACAGATTCGGTAACAGAGATGTTAAACTGATGTAGTCTAGAAACATTAGAAAAAAGACGTAAAAAGCAGAGATTAAAAATACTTTACCAAATAATTCACGGAGAAATTAACATCAATAAACAAAAATATCTGCAGCCTCCAGGTAGACTAAGCTCCCGCCTTAACCACCACAAAGCGATTCGGCCATACTTGACACGAACTAACGTCTTTCGCTGCTCATTCTTTCCGGATGCTATTGAGCACTGGAATAAACTGCCCGCTCACGTTGCTGAGTCTACAGGTGTAGCGGCATTCTTGAATGCACTTGGGGATTCCGTCTAGGCATGGGATTCTTGTAGATGGGCGCGTAACTGATTGTCCAATATTGCTTTTTGTATAGCAAGTGGTTCTACAGTGGTGTGAACTGTGTTGCGTTTCAATGCTCTCTTGTATTGTATGCTCAAAGAAGCTTGTTCATTCATGGTTATATATGCATTTTTTTTCTGTTCACTTTCCCTCCCTGTAATGACCCTCAAATGAGGGTTGACAGTATTCATAAATAAAAAAAAATAAAAAAATTTCGCAGATACAGCTTGCGTCGCAGTAGACGCAAGGAATTTTGTAGAGGAGGCCTTGGGCTCTTTCGCGCCGTGGCCGATTTTGGGAACACCAGGTAAGCAAGCGCAGCAGTGCTTGTAGAATTAGGCGCAACCTGGAGACCTCCTTTTCTCATGATTCGGGAGATGGTTTCGCTGGCATTTAAGCATAAGGCAGAGTGACGCATTTTTTGTAGTGGCGTTGACTGTTATGCGTTGATTTCTCGGGGCAGTGAACACAATGCATGTTCCCTCAGAGACAGCCAGAAATGTTCTGTGGTTGCGCTCCTTTCCATGTTAATGAACAGGGCAGAACACTGCGAGGCATATGAACAAGGTTGACTTCGAGAACCATTGCAAAAAGTTGAAACAAGAAAACACAAGAAAAAATTTGGTGCCGAGGCGCTCGGCGCTGCTGATTCAGAATGAACTGGCGTTTATTTTCCAGATGATATATAAGAGCGGTCCTCTTGGTTGTAGCCGTGAATTGGTATTGGCTTAGGACGAGTTTGTTCTTTTCGAAGTAGGCAAAGCCCACGTTTAATCCGCGGCCGCCGAAGCCTCTCCATGCAGCCTGCCGCAACTACGCGCACGTCCGTCCATCCAGGGCTGGCAGCGCCGTCCCGCGGAGAAACACGGCGGAGTCAGACGGCGCTTCAGCAGCCTTTGACCAGGCACGGGAAAATAGAGGAGGCTATATGCATTGACGCGTATGGACGCCCCTCATTGGTCTCTCCGCTAGTGCCGCTCTCCGCGCCAGCGATCTAAAAACGTTGCTCCGCGCTCCCTCAGCGGTCTCTCCTAGATTGCCGCTTGTGCACGTTGCGAGTCTAACCTGACGTGCGCTTTTGTCACTGGTTGCGGTGCGGGCGTTTCGATGGCTTCGTTCAAATCTCGAGGCCTGGTTGTAATTCGGGATGGCGGACGGGAACACCGTGCCCATTTCCACTGTATTCAGCGGTAGAGATGAAAGCAGCCTGGGCGGAGGTGGCGGCCACATGCGTGCAGAACTGCTTCCGCAAGGCCGGCTTGCTTCGTCGACAGTCTCTGATGCCCATCCTGATGTTTCGGAAAGTGACCAGCCCGGCGGCGATTTGTGGCAACACGTCGTCAACTCCGACATGGGGGTCACGAAATTGGTTGGAATGATTTTATTTCTGTTGATGACCACGCTGACACCGCGGAACCGTTCGCGGACGAGGGCATCGTTTCTGAAGTGCGGGGCGAGATTGACGCGGAGGAATCAGAAGAGGATGAAACGTCTGTGCCAGCACCCATAAGCGCGCCTGTAGCAATGGGCTACATAGAGAGCCTCAGACGACTTGCTATGCCAAGGGCCTCGTCGAAGAGCGCGCTCCTGCTTTAAATAAACTGGCAACCTCCCTCATCGGATCTGCGCTGCACAAACAGACGTCCATCACGAACTTTTTCTCAAAGAGAAAAATTTGTGTTTTGACAAGAAACTGTCTTTAAAGCTGTGGTCCTCTTACTACGAACTTCGGGATATAACGAACGGACGCCGCGTGATGCTCAAGTTCGTTATGAGCTCGCTGGACTCTACCTGCTTTAGAGTTTCGCCCTATTTCCCCCGGACGGCAACTCTTGAGTGCTCTAGACAGGTGTGACTTATTTTATTTTGCGGCGAGAACTCGATGGAACCCAGTCTAGGGAGCGCCCTTGGAGGCACGACGGCGTGGGCAGCGCGGGTATTTTCAATTCAAGGTTTTACTCTGCGGACCGTGCAGTATGAGTCGTTTTAGAATGAACAGGCTCCAATAGGAAAATATAGAACTCGGAGAGCAAAAAATAAATTCAGGCGCTGTAATTGCAACTTGGTCACGAAGAGGTCCAATTAGGGAGCAACACGCTTGCATCGCGGAAGCGATTACAACGGCCAGTGATGACGATCACCCTAGTCGTTCAATTAAAACCAAGGCTATGATGCCACCAAGTCCTTGCCTGGAAGAAAGAAGTCGTCGCCCTGAAAATACCCCGACCACACGACCACCTAGAGTGTGACTGGCTTTCCAATCCGCATTTTCTACACACAAAGATGTGCTCTCTTCGGGCTGCTAGCAGTGGTTAAGCAATAGAATGATACCTCACGGCTTTTCCGTCTCATTTACGTACAGTAAGGGCATATATCAGTCCTGCCAAGCTTTTCTTTTGCCACGACGAACCGGGGACGACATCTGAAAGAGCTTCCTATGCACAGCCAGCAGCCCGCAGCGAAAATCTCTCGGACGAGTTCCCCATAGAGGCGATCGTGGCGCGGGCACACTGTGTGACGTATATGTCGTGAAAACCACCAATATTGTTTTACCTCAAAGCTCTGACAACAACGTCTGGGTGCGCCGACGAAGGACTCCCAAAGGAGCAAACAAATTCTTTCGCGCTGCCGATCCTTCTTAGAGTAGTGCGCAGCGCCGCCGCAGCGTGCCGTGGATTTCATGAAAATCCCCAATATATAGGCATTGTTTATATTGTGCACATTTCTGTATCATCTGAATGATAGTGTTAATATGGACTGATTTCAAGTATCCTTTAGGAAAGCCTGCATGAGCATTTGGTCGATTGAGGCCTAAGGTTGTGCTGACTCTATTAGCGATTACCTTAGTAAATACTCTATAAGGAACGGAGAGGGAGCTTATCGGTCTGTTATTTTTAAAGTCTTTGAAAACTCTTTTTTTGAGGATTAAGATTATTTAACATTCTTCGAAGCTTCTGGTGCGCTCGAGGTAATAAGGCATTGCGTATACACGGTGTCTAGTTTTTCTAGCACATTCTCCCCTCCGTCCTTCGACAGATCTGCTGTTACCTGATCCTCACCAGCTGCTTTCCCCCTTTGCGTTGCTCCTATAAGGCTTGTCTCATTTCCTCCTTGGTTACTGGCGAAATGTATCATTGCTGTACGATGCTTCCAATCTCATTTAAGTCGTGATTACATTGGCTGGAGTATAGATTTGTGTAGAACTCTTCGGCTACTTAGTTATGTTCTACATATTGCAAATGGCATTGTCCACATTATCCTCTTTGTCTCTTAAAGCATAGATCTGATTTTTTTCCTATGCCTAGTTGCTTCTTCACTGCTCTTAGGCTACCTCCGTTCTTTACTGCACGCTCGATTCTATCCATACTAAATTGCCTATGTCCATTACCTTGCACTGCTTGGTTAACTTGGAGAGCTCTGCCCCTTCTGTTCTGTCTTTGGGGTTTCATGCTTTCATGCTTTGACGTTTCCTAATCCGACCTTTTGTCTCCTGAGATAGCTTTCCGGTGTCATCTCGAACCACTCTACTGCCTTCCTGTTCTGTACACTCCGTAACGATAGCTGTGAAATTATCGCCAATAAATTGAACATTACGATCGACCTCCTTACTTAAAGTCTAATATCTGTTCTGAAGCAATATCCTGAATTCCTCTACACTCCCTCCTACCGCATTCTCGTTAATGGGCTTCCACTTTACTAGTTTTTGCAGTTCCGCAGGCTAATTCGAGACCTCACACTTCTGTGGTCGCTACAACACCCCTCTCCGAGGACGTCCACATCCTGCATGATGCCAGAGTGAGAGCATAGTATGAAGTCTATTTCGTTTTTAATGACAACATTTGGGCTTTTCAACGACCACTCTTTGCTCTCGTTTGCGGAAGGTATTCATGATCCGTAAATCCCCCCAACCCCTGCTATTCCCAGATCCTATGCCATAGTCACCTGCTCCATGGTCTTCAGCCTTGTTTTCTTCTACTTTGGGATTCAAGTTACCCATCAGTAGAGTCTACTGTGTTTTTACTCTGCTCATTCGAAGATTTGGTCATCATGGCGGTGGAAGTAGGCGCGTAAGGCTGCACCACCTTCGTTTTGTACCTCTTATTAAACCTAATTACGATACCTGCCACCCTCTCGTTAATATTATTGAATTCCTCTTCGTTGCTAGCTATATATCAATTGATGAGGCATCCTACGCTTTGTTCTCGTGAGTACATTAACCCGCGATAGCATAGTACGTGCCCATCCCTTAGCGCTGAATACGCCTCGTCTGTCCTCCTAACCTAACTAAGCCCAATAATATCCGATTTAATAACCACTAGTTCCTCGAACAGCGCATGTAGACTAGCCTCAGCGGATAAGGTTCTAGTGTTAAGCGTTGCCAGTTTCAGTTTCCAATGGCGGCCTGTCCGGTGCCAGAGATTCTTGGCACCCTCCGCTGCTTCACAGGCCTGACCGCCGCCTTGCTCAATTGCTCCTCAGCCGCTGGGGACTGAGGACCCAGGGTTAATTATTTTGCTCATTGAAGGTTTTGGCCAAGTACTACACTAGAGCGGCCAAATCCTGCTCTGGTGAGGGAGCGCGTTGTCGGTTCTGGTCACCGAGGTCAGGCCACACTCAAGGCCAGGTTGTGCAATTCCATCGACAGGCAGAGCTTTTTTTTTAAGCCCGGTGGAAAAGTTCGCGACGTCGGTATACGAACCCAGGCCTTCTTGCACGTGATGGGGAAGCTGTACCTCTACGCAATCGCTGAATCTCCACAGTCTTGCTCAAGTCGCATAAAATACGCTTATGTACCGGAATGCCTCCCAAGATTTTCACCGCTTGTGCCCGGCCCTTTTAGCAGACTGATAAGTAACCGGTATTCTGTAGAGTATGCGGCTTAAAAATATAACAGAAATGCAGATCAATTTTTCTCGGCTTATAAATGGCCTGCGTAGGGGGCTCACAACGTCCATGACACGTCATAACTGCCTATCGAGAAGTTGGCGACCCGTACTGCAGACGGCCCAATAATAAAAGGCTCTTACTATAGGCGCCTCAAAATGTGACTAATAGCGAAATCGATACCCGTAGTCAGCGGCTTAAAAATAAGCGACCGGCTCGCACAACAAGCGGCTCATAGCAGGAGCGGCACGCCATTATGTGACCCTTGAGTTCTGGAAGCTTTACAGCAGCTCGCGAAAAACAGTCATTGCGGGTCATTCGCCGCTCTTGCTGCACCATGGACGTGCGTTGCATTACATGGAAAATTACATATCTGCTCGGAAACAACAACCGGAGACCACAGGCAACTTTCATAAGTAAGGAATCGACCCCGGGTACGTTTGACAGACGGCCACTCTGCCACTACGGCATATAGCATTTGGATCCTAGCAAAAGGGCGGAAAAAGAGTACCTTCATTTATAAAATATCGGTACCACACTTACCAGCCGGTAATTGGTCTCCACTATTCAGTCTACAGTATTATGCAGTCAATTACGAAGGCGTTTTTAATGCAAATCTGCTGTTCACCATCCCTTACCGTCCATGGCACAATATTTGGAGGATATCAAATTATTGTAGCAGGATGGAAACATGAGCGAGCTGGTATAGGTGCATAATTCGTGTAAAAGCGCAGCCAGACGAACGACAGACACAAGGAAAATACACAGACGAGCGGTCGTCTATGTTGTTTCCTTCATCTCTCTGCTTTTCGTCCTTCTGCGCTGTGCAACTTAATATATCAGAACATCTTCTGACACGACACTGAATTTCATTTCGGTGCCGAGCAATAGTGATAAAGGAATCTGGCGTGATCACCATGCATTCCTTGGACACGTGGGTCAAGATTTTCGCCCGCCATGCGTCCGACCCTTGGTACTGCCGGCTTCGTCATTCTAAGTTTACATGCGCAGAGTGTTCCGCACCGAGACTCCAAGAGGCAACACAGAGCAATCAAGTTATAAATGGTCCTTGCACTGGCTTGGCAGTTACAGGGCGCGGCAGCATCGGAAGCATGCGGAAGGGTACTAATCTGTTTATCTGCCTTGTGCAGTTCTACATATAATGCTTTCGCATTCTCACACGTAAGCAGTTGTAACTGTATCTGCTAAATATTGTTTCATTGAATTTAGCTAATTAATTCCAAATTGTGAGAAAATGCACATTTTGCGATGCTTTTTCTGTTCACATAAAAGGTTTCAGTAATTAGAAAGATACGCCAATTTTGCTAAGGAGGCTCCTAGGCTGTTTAGAGAGCCTCAGAAGACTTCAGAATGTACTGCTTACTTTCCTCCATTTCCTTTTGACGCGCTTACAATTCGTACCCTTTGCTGCACGTGGTAGTGTGAGCGACCTGTTTTAACAGTTACACCTGCGAAGTGCACAAAGTTCTGAAAAAAAGGTGTCTATGATCGTGCTCCAATGAGCTTCTAAGTTCTTCTACGGTCGAGCGGTTCTTATTTCTCTTTTGGAACGCTGCAGACGAACTTCTGCTTTTTTCTAGCACTTTCTTCTGCTACCTAGCAATTTCTTAGTTCTGTTAACATTGTTATTAAACATGCCGTCATCCAACGCCGATGAAACTCTTCAATATTGCTCAGCGCAGTCAGCAAAAGCCTTTAAGTTCGAGCGAAAGTACTTGGATGTATGAGATGTTTAGAACGCAAGTGCTTTTTGAAGCTTGCATTCTATGCGCAAGATGGGAGCTTCGCTTTCTCTGCAGGAGATCATAAGCGAAACCTTTTGCCACTATATCCTCAGTCAAAGCCGGTTTTATTCTGAAGTGTGAATCCAAAATTAAGAAAGAATTTAGGCCGCTGCGGTGGCTGAGTGGTTATGGCGCTCGGCTGCTGGCCCGAAAGACGCGCGTTCGATCCCGGCCGCGGCGGTCGAGTTTCGATGGAGGCGAAATTCTTTAGGCCCGTGTGCTGTGCGATGTCAGTGCAGGTTAAAGAACACCAGGTGGTCGATATTTCCGGAGCCCTCCTCTACGGCGTACCTCTTAGCCTGAGTCGCTTTGGGACGTTAAACCACCATAAACCAAACCAAGAAAGAATTTGTCGGACACGAAGTATGATTCCTGATCTACGTATAACAAGAGTACAGCACGCATTACTTAGGGCCACTTACATGCTTCTGTCGAAGTACTCTTCGCGTACTTTCTTATTAAGTGATTTGCGTCATGCGTAAGGTACTGCGCAAATGTATACCTTTTCATCACTAAAATAACATGTGGATTTTTATCTAGAGACGCAAACTGCACAAGTGACCAGAAGTAAGTCCGCGAGACAAAGGCAAGAATGGTTCATAGTAACAAGCAGCGTTTACATCAGCGCACTTGCTGAAGCAATAAGTGAATATTTCGCATGTCTCCGCAGATTCTCCTCAATGCTAGCGATGTCTACATCGCGCGTGCTAGATTTCTCAGGAGCGCTCTCAGTTTGCGAGTCGGTTTCACATTTTTTTCTATGCTCTACTTAAATGTCAGCTCTGCTTCTACGCAAGGCACGAAACTGGAAGCCGTATTTTAGCAGCTTGTCAAATGTTTAGTCTTACCACCAATGCCCATTGCTTGAAATTTTTTCGTTCGAAAAAAAGGTTTGCCACAACAGAGCGGGAGGGGGGCGGGGGGGCTGCTCTGAAAAAAAAACGCCTACATACCTACATTCTTCCTTTGTTGAAAGGTATGTACGACCTGCCTATATATATATATATATATATATATATATATATATATATATATATATATATATATATATATATATATATATATATATATATATATATATATATATGTTTGATGAGTTGCAGCGTCTCATGTTGTTCTAAAAAGGACAACTATATCAAAATTCTCAAGCAAATTCATGCCTACGTATTTTAGCTCCATGTGCTCAATTTCTTTCACCTTATGTTTCTATTCGCTGCAAGCCCGTTTTTATTCAGTAAAATATACATAGACACTGTTACAGGCTTACACAGAACTGGGTCTCAAGGTAAGCATTCGCAAGGTCAAAGTACAGCAAGAAAGACAATGCAATTCAGTATTTTTTACGCAACAAAGAAATCACTTAAAAGCAAAGAGAAAAATATCGCCAACAACAGTACAATGCACTTAATGCTATGTGAACGGGGTTAGGGCAAAAACTGCCGTGAGAAGGATTGCAGCCGCGAAGGGTTCAAACGTGAACTCGTTGTTGGTGAGCAATAAAAGAAAAATAAACGCCAACCAGAATTATAAAGAAACAATACAGTAATCACTGGCACAACTGCTTATATAATTAAGAATAATTTGATTTCAAATAAATCAATGGAGTCAAAAGCTTTTTTCTAGCAGACGATTGCATGTTTAAAACCGAAAGAAAAACGAATATTGAAAAACTCGCAACGCGACGAAAAATGTGTGATGCAAATAATTCGATCCGAATGTCGAAAGGTGGCCTGATATATTTTGTTTTATGCCTGTTTAGGTGACCGCGATAAAAAAAAAGAACGGAAACTTCATGGCAGTGACACGTCGTCCTGATATTACAGTCGCAATGCTTGCTTGTTCGCGTAGAGCAGTGAAGCTGTCATACGGCTAGTGTCTCGAATAAGAAAAAACGGACTGCCATGCATTGCATATTCTATCTAGTTTGTTAACCAGTTAGCACTGCTGCGGAGACCATACGTTACTGTAATAATCACGTGTCGCCAGAGCGAGGGCTTTTATACGCATGATGGTTGATTGGCGCAAACTTTACTAAGACGAGAAAAGACGACCCAGGACACGCGCCGTTCTCACAGCAGTTGTGGCAACGGCATGCGTGCTGTGTCTTCTTTCGTCGTCTTTGTAAGGTTTGCGCCAACAAAGTATCATCAACAGCTTCTTAATCGGCCACCTTTCTGGTCTGTTTTATACGCAGTTACTTTGACACGAGGCGCTGGTAAAGCCGATTTTCTGCGCGATAAACTGAGCTCCTTGCATGTCGTTGCCTATGTGTTGTCAATGTCTGTTTCCTATTTGATCATGCGCGAGAACGTCACAACCGTCTGTTTAGCAGTATCTGAATGCGCTACAGCTGTGCCCATTAGACTGTATGTGAATGAGTCCGGTATCTTTTTATTAGAAAACCTGTTGCATGTTGTTTTGCTGATGTTGAACTTCATTCCCTATTTTCGCAACGCGAGCATGCAACGTTGTTATAGTGAGAGCTTCAGTTACATATCGTCGTCCTGTGTCCCAAATGTTGCGCAGACTACACAGTCGTCTGCGAAAAGACGTACGGTAATGTTAGGCTCAACACATGATGGGATGTCGTAGTGTTAAATTGGGCTACACATGGAGGAACGTTGTTAGTGCACACAGGAAAAAGTATGCCCAGAAACGGCTTATATGCCACACCAGAAAACAAATTAAGGCTTTCAGACTCAGCATTCTGTACCGATCCGTATTGTGATTGAAGTGAAAGATAAAACGATATGCACTGATCTGCTGGGTATCGGGACCGAGGTCTTCACCGCATGACGATGAAATCTGCAGACGACGGAGGGAAGCGTTCAGGAGGGTTGGTAAACTTGATGGTTTATTTACATATTTACAACAGAAGCAGGGTGACCAAAAGTCAGAGATGAAGTGCCGTGAAACCAGCCAAATCGCGGCTTAAATACAGTGGATATTCCCTAGGCACCTAGCTAGGGAAACCGGTGGCTGATCAAGCGTCCAATGGGCAGACACACTCTTCATAGTCTCTTCCCTAACCCCGTGACCGCTCCACCCCCACAAACACGTGCACAGGCGGTAAGGAATCCTGGCGCCTTGAGGTCCTGGAATTGTTTCCGACCGGTTGAGCAGGTTCATAATGTCGTTGGCTTAGCAGGCGGTGACCCCCTCCGTGAGAATGAGGCGTCCTGGAATGTGTTTTCCGACGGGTTGATCATGTGCACAAGGTAGCTGGCTTAGCAGGTGGTGATGCCCTCCGTGGGAAAGAGGCGTCCTGACGGCCCCGCGCATTCCAGAGGGTAAGATGAATCAGCCGTGTCCGCCCCCGCTTTGTCTGGCCGCACGTGCAAGCGAGTGAGGCGGGTTCGGCGCCTTTGTTCGCGTCTTTCTGCTGGTCCACGTGAGGGCGCAGTTCGGGAACAATGCCGCATTCCATACTCCGGACGAAGGGATGAGAGGCCTTTCATCACAGCTCACCGTCGCCAGGAGCCGTTCCTAATCCTCTTCTCAGGACGACAGCACCTTTGGGTCAAGCATAGTTCGATGGCGCCTGCCGGGCTCGTCTGTTCCCGCTGTCGGGCCTCCGATCACAACAATCCGTCCGCCGCCAAGAAGACGCCACGAAGTGGTTGCAGCTAGTCGGTGCACCACGAATGGGCGTCAGAGTCCCAGTCGGCCTCGTAGTAGTCAGTCCACTTGACCTGCACAGCTGGCAAGGGTCCTCAACGGAGCATTAGCGATCTGATCTGAGCTCAGCCCCTACCTCCGGCTAGGCAGCACGCGGCCAGCCTCAGAACATTGCCAGGTCTTTAATACAGAGCCATATGGCTGCAAATTTTGGATGACTTAACCCTCGCCAACAGCTCACGCCCGGAAGTCTGCTGAACCAAAACTAGTTCCGCTTTGTCTTTCCTTTTTTCGCAAAAGACATGCGTCTGAAATTTGGTAAGAAACTTTTTTTTCGGCAATGAGGTAGGTGCGGAGAAGCAAGAGAAAAAAAAAACCAAAACAAAAGCCAAAAGTGATACGGTAGCTTTTCTCGAGCATTAGGGCATTTTACGCCAGTTTATGCAGGAAAGCTACGACTGAGACCGTCGGCATTCCCGTTTTCCCGCCCTTTCCGGTAGCGGATCTCAAAGTTGTGATCTTGAAGCGCTAGACTCCAGCGCAAAAGTCTCCCATTCTTTGGCGACATATTTCCAAGCCAGGTTAAGGGGCAGTGATCAGTTTCTATGGTGAATCTCGAACCTGCCAGGTAGCACCTCAGTCTCTGGGTGGCCCAGACCAAACAAGCACATTCTTTCTCAGACGCGCTGTAAGCCTGCTCCCTTGCGGTCAATTTTCGGCTCACAAACAAAACCGGATGCTCTGCTCCGAGATCGTCGTGCTGGCTTAACACTGCTCCCATGCCCCTGTCGCTAGCATCGCACTGAAAGATGAAGGGGCGGTCATACGCGGGGGCTCTTAGCACAGGTTGCCCCATTAATGCCGCCTTTAAGGCCATAAACGACCTCTCCTTAGCATCCTCCCACATCACCCGAACTGGCTCTGCCTTTCTTAGACTGTCCGTCAGCGGACTAGCGATTTCCGAGTAGCTGGGGATATAATTCTGATAATATCCGGTTAGACCTAGGAATGCTCGTATATCGGTCTTAGTCACAGGTCGGCGGTACTCCTGAATGGCTTGCACCTTTGCGTCCAGCGGCCTTCGGGCTCCCCCCTCCGATAGCATGCCCTAAGTATTCTACCTCAGCTTTTCCGATCTGGCACTTTTCAGCCCTGATCGTGAGGCCGGAGTTCTGCACCCGGGTCAATACTTCCCGCAAATGACGCAAATGTTCCTCCCAGCTGTGCGAGAAAACCGCTATGTCGTCGAGGTAAGGAAGCGCAAAGTCTTCCGTTCCCCTGAGAACACGATCCATTAAGCGGGAAAAGCAAAAGGGGGCGTTTTTTAGCCCAAAGCTCATCACGAGCGGTCGGAAGGTACCCATGGGTGAGATAAACGCCGCGTAACGGCTCGCTCTTTCTGTCAGGGGCACTTGCCAGTATCCCCGCGTTAATTCAAGGGTTGACACATAGGTGGCCCGGCCAACCGTCTCGACTCTCCTCCAAATTAGGAATTGGGTACAGCTGGTCGCGTGTTCTAGCATTTAGCCGGCGGTAATCAATGCAAGGTCTCGGGTCCTTGCCAGGCACCTGCACCAGCATGAAGGGAGAGGTATATTCACTGTCTGACGGAACTATAATCCCCATCTCTAGCATCTGTCCTATTTCAGAAGCTAAAATGTCCTTCTGCCGCGGAGAGACTCGGTAGGGCCTAGAGCGACTTCGTCCGATGTCAGCTCAATGTCGTGTTCTATGAGATCCGTTCTCCCTGGCTGGTCCGAAAAAACAGCCTGGAAATCGCTCAGCAGTCGCTGCAGGTCCCCCCGTTTCTCTGCACTCACGCTCTCCTCCGCCCGAATCCTCTCGAGCAGGTTTTTGAAGGGTTGTGATTCGGTCTCGCCCCCTGGAAATACAAATTCTGTTTCCACTTCTTCTTGTGCATTTAGTGCAAGGTGGACAATGGCTTCGCGTTCCCTGTAAGGTTTCATGAGATTGGAGTGATAAACCCTCGTTTCCTTTCTCCGGCCTGCCATCCTAACCACATAGTTAACGTCGGATAGCTTTTCAACTACTTCGGCAGGCCTTTCCCACTGAACAGCGAGTTTGTTTGCCCGTGAAGAAGCTAAAATCAACACTTTGTCACCTACAGCAAACGTACGCTGGCGCTCATTTCGGTCATAGTACCGCTTTGCTATTTGCTGAGCGGACTTTATGTTATTCACTACCATCTCCTGACACGAGTGAAGCCGATCAAGCAAGCTCAGCACATACTCCACCACGGTAGGGTCGTCGCCGGTTCCCTCCCAGGCCTCTCTTAACATCCGAAGGGGGACCTCAGCGATCTCCCGTACACCAGCTCCACCGGACTGAAGCCCGTGGCCTCATGCGGCACCGAGCGGAGCGCGAACATCGTTGCTGGCAGGCAAGCTTCCCAGTCCTTATGATGCTCATAGCACATAGCTCTTAGCACGCGCTTCAAAACAGAATGCCACGTTTCGACGCTGTTACTCTGAGGGTGTCTGACCGAGCTATGAACTATGCGTATTCCACATTTTTCCAGGAAGGTAGTAGTCAATGCGCTCGTGAAGACGCTTCCCTGATCGCTTTGTAACTCAGCCGGAAAGCCAACGCGGGAAAATGTCGACAACAACCCGTCAACAATGCCCACCGAGTTCACCTCCTTGAGCGGAACTGCCTCGGGGAACTTGGTCGCCGGACAGATCATAGTTAGTATGTAGCGGTAGCCCGACTGAGTCACGGGTAGAGGACCGACTACGTCCACCACCAAACGACGGAAGGGTTCGCTAATCACGGGCACTAGCTTCATCGGAGCCTTCCTCAAATCCCCTGGTTTTCCGACACGCTGACAGGTGTCGCAGGACTTTACAAACTGCTCGACATCCCTGAAGCAGCCAGGCCAATAAAACTCCTGTAGAAGCCTAGCTTTAGTTTTCTTCACTCCAAGGTGGCAAGACCAACCCCCACCATGGCGCAATTTAAGCGTGCCTGCGCGGTATTTCTGCGGCACCACGAGCTGATCAAACTGGACCCCCTTTGAGTCCTTGTAATATCAATACAACACTCCGGAACGGTTACGGATCGTAATGTTTTTCGTTGCTACACTTTCTTCGCTTGTTCGGCTGGATAAATCGCGAAGTGTAACGTCCGCCGCCTGCTCGGCTGCAATGATGTCTCTATCGACTTTGGCAAGATCCAAAAAAGGTTCCAAGCGTGGCTGCACGACATTTGACCCGACCCTCAATGAGTCGCCCTGCGGCTCAGAGACTGGTTCCTTGCACTCGGCGTCGCATCTGTTCCTGCCGCGAGCCTCTCCGCTCGTCTCAGAAGCATCGCCTCCTGGGTTTTCCCCTGCCTGAACCGTCGTGGGAGAGCCTTCGTTTTTCCTACAATTTACTTTAGCTGCAATCTCGCGAGCCTTCGCACGAGTGAGCGCCTGGACGGATCGATCGCCGAAACTACGACCTTCTTCCTGGAGCATCTGCTCCGACCGATTTGAAAAGACATACGGAAAATTTTCCGGCAGATTCCGTGATACTGCTGCCTCCGTTTCCAGAACGCCAAACGGGCTCTCTATTCTAACTCGTGCTATCGGCAAGCATGCGCTATTCTCTTCGGCCACCTGCCTAATCCATGCACATTCCCCAGTAAAATCAGCTGCGTTCACGTACGTTGGGTGGATTACGTCCATGGTGGCCGCGGAGATCCTCAGAACCCGGCATGGTTTTCCATTAACCTGCATGTCTTTCAGGTATGGCTCTAGCAGGCGCATGTTCTCATCGCCCGCCTCCACCAAGGAGAGAACGATTTCCTGCTGAGTTCCCGGGTTCGAACCCGACCGCGGCGGCTGCGTTTTTATGGAGGAAAAACGCTAAGGCGCCCGTGTGCTGTGCGATGTCAGTGCACGTTAAAGATCCCCAGGTGGTCGAAATTATTCCGGAGCCCTCCACTACGGCACCTATTCTTCCTTTCTTCTTTCACTCCCTCCTTTATCCCTTCCCCTACGGCGCGGTTCAGGTGTCCAGAGATATATGAGACAGATACTGCGCCATTTCCTTTCCCCAAAAAAAACCCAATTATTATTCCTGCAAGCGCGGGCGAAGTGACCGGGCTCGTGACAACGGAAACACACTGATTTCTTTCATGCTTCAAAAGCCTTATCCCTCTCTTTTTCGGTCGCCCCTTTGTGGGGTTGCTTGAGTCTGCTTTTTGGCCCTCGTTCCGCTCCCAGTTGCGGCTTGCTGCCCCTCCGGTCTGGATCCGTGGAAATTACTTTTCTACTTTGGAGCTTACGGCGGCACGCGCACCCTCTGCTACGCTCTTGGCATGGAACTCTTCGGCCAGCTCTGCTGCACTTTCTAGGGTTTTATTTCCCGGCCTGTCCTGCACCCACACGCGCATTTCTTCCCTCAAAGAGCCAAAAAACTGCTCCAGGCAGATCACCTCTATTACTTTATCGTGAGTTCCGTAAGCCTGTTCTCCCTTTAGCCATTCCTTCAGGTCTGCCTTTAGGTTATACGCAAAATCCGGAAATGACTGGTTAGGCTGTTTTCTGGCTTCCCTGAAGCGGCGCCGAAAGGCCTCTGCGGACAGCCGATACTTTTTTAGGAGTGCTGCCCTTACTTTAGTATAGTCTGCCGCCTCTTCTTTTGCCAGACGAGCGAGTACTTGGGCCGCCTCACATGGAAGAATGGTCAGAAGTTTCTGCGGCCAAGACTCGGTCGGGAACGCGCAACTTTCACATGCCCGCTCAAAGTTCACGAGAAAGAGTCCTATGTCCTCTCCCAGTTTGTACGGTTGCAAGAGATCCTTTATTTTTATTTTTGATGCTACCTGGCTTGCCACTGTGTTCGGCACCTCTAGCCTAGTGCGTTCTGCCTGTGCAGCCTGGGCTGTCTGTAGATCGAGCCGTTTTTTCTCGATCTCTCTTTCATGCTCTTCGCGCTTCCTCTAGTGCTCTTCGCGCTTCCTTTCGTGCTTCCTTTCCTGCTCTTCGCGCTTTCTTTCGTGCTCTTCGCGATTCCTTTTTTCTTCATCCTCTCGCTTCTTTTGTTCCCTTTCCTTCTCCAACTCCTCCTTAATTAGCTCCCAACATTCTACTATCTCCTCCTCGTCCGCACCGGAATCCTCAATTGCCCTAATCAATTCAGGTTTTCTACGGATCGACACACAATCAATGCCCAATTCCCCGCATACGAGAACTAGGTCTGGTTTGCGCAGCTTCTTCCAGTCCATGACTATTTAAGCAACGGCGTCTCTACTCACGTGGTGAGAGGAGCCCCGGCTGCCTCTTATACCAACCTTCGATTACCTAGGCTAACAATCATCCAAAGTTGTAAAACCTGGTAATGCTCCAAGAGAAAGACCGCGCACTTACCATACCAGAGTCAGGACAAGGCGCAGACCATCCCCCCGCTGCCAACCAGTTGATATGCTTGGGTATCGGGACCGAGGTCTTCACCGCATGACGATGAGCTCTGCAGACGACGGAGGGAAGCCTTCAGGAGGGTTGGTAAACTTGAAGGTTTATTTACATATTTACAACAGAAGCAGGGTGACCAAAAGTCAGAGATGAATTGCCGTGAAACCAGCCAAATCGCGGCTTAAATATAGCGGATATTCCCTAGGCACCTAGCTAGGGAAACCGGTGGCTGATCAAGCGTCCAATGGGCAGACACACTCTTCATAGTCTCTTCCCTAACCCCGTGACCGCTCCGCCCCCAGAAACACGTGCACAGGCGATAAGGAATCCTGGCGCCTTGAGGTCCTGGAATTGTTTCCGACCGGTTGAGCAGGTTCATAAGGTCGTTGGCTTAGCAGGCGGTGACCCCCTCCGTGGGAAAGAGGCGTCCTGGAATGTGTTTTCCGACGGGTTGATCATGTGCACAAGGTCGCTAGCTTAGCAGGTGGTGATGCCCTCCGTGGGAAAGAGGCGTCCTGACGGCCCCGCGCATTCCAGAGGGTAAGATGAATCAGCCGTGTCCGCCCCCGCTTTGTCTGGCCGCACGTGTAAGCGAGCGAGGCGGGTTCGGCGCCTTTGTTCGCGTCTTTCTGCCGGTCCACGTGAGGGCGCAGTTCGGGAACAATGCCGCATTCCATACTCCGGACGAAGGGATGAGAGGCCTTTCGTCACAGCTCACCGTCGCCAGGAGCCGTTCCTAATCCTCTCCTCAGGACGACAGCACCTTTGGGTCAAGCATAGTTCGATGGCGCCTGCCGGGCTCGTATGTTCCCGCTGTCGGGCCTCCGATCACAACAGCACACATAAGATGATATGTACACAACAATGCTACTAACAATGTCAATGTATTTTAAGTTTTTCAATAACTGGGCATTGAGATACGCTATCAATTTCTGCAGAGAATTCTGCAAATATTGTGTCTCCTTACAGTAGCATTCGTTTTTGAGCTCTTTGGTGCATGCTGCATGAGTACTACAGCCGAAATTTAGACGTCACGTACTGAACACACGTACACTAGGCTGACAAAAAGCTGAATTTTATTTAATGCAAACATGCACGCACATTCTGGGATGAGGTAGAGGAGAGTAGCAGAGGTGAAGGTGCGCGACAATCCGGTGTTGTAACGGGCCAAGTCGGAAGATATTACTGGTTGACAAACGGGGTGATGGGGCTGTGTTGGGGCGTCAGAAGTGAGAAAATAACATGAGAAAAGTAAAAACATGCAACCAGAGACATTTGCCAGAGAATGCTACACTCGGCTTAAAAGTTATTAAATGGTCTATAGCATCTAAGCCAAAGTCTTACAGGTTGTTCTCTGTTCGTGGTCACGGCGTTAGAGCGACCTACATCTACTCAGAGCGTGTCCTTAAACAGGTTCCTCGCGACATTTTTCGTAAGAGATGTACGAGTTCGATCATTCTGTTCCTTTTGGCAAAAGATGGCAGTGTTGGTGCGGTTCCTCCGATTTTCTAGGTCACCCAGTTTTCTGGCTCTGCATCTGTCGCGGTGGCTCAGTGGTTAGGGCGCTCGACTACTGATCCGGAGTTCCCGGGTTCGAACTCGACCGCGGCGGCTGCGTTTTTATGGAGGAAAAACGCTAAGGCGCCCGTGTGCTGTGCGATGTCAGTGCACGTTAAAGATCCCCAGGTGGTCGAAATTATTCCGGAGCCCTCCACTACGGCACCTCCTTCTTCCCTTCTTCTTTCACTCCCTCCCTTGTCCCTTCCCTTACGGCGCGGTTCAGGTGTCCAACGATATATGAGACAGATACTGCGCCATTTCCTTTCCCCAAAAACCAACTATTAACCATTATTATCTGTCGCGAATTGGTAGCGCGTTTCCGACATTCCGAAGGGGAAAGCTATCGCGTGCAGGTTCGAACAAGAGACCAAGAGAACAAAGAGATAAAACAAAGCAAAACGAGGCCGTATTTATAATTCAAAGGAAAGGGGGCGAATAGAAACGGAAACAAAAACAATAAAGACACACTTAACACGCGTACAACACTACAGAATAAAATGAAAGTGTTCACCAGATACTGAGCGTCCCAGGTGAAGCGGGGATGCCTTGCAGACAGGGCAGATGCGGGTGGTTGTAGTGCGACGCGTCGCTGGAGCAGCGTCGAAGGAAGCGACGGAGAGGAGCCGGGTGGTATTAGGAGCGGAGAGCAACACAGGGAGATGCCGGTCGTCTCCCGTCAAGAGCCCGAAGAGCTTGGCAGCAGCAGGTAACACGTAGCCAGGTCCCGTCGTCGGCGTCACGAAACGCCAGAGGCTTAGGAGGGCTCACCAGCTACGAGGCAACTCAGATTAGAACTTTTTATGTCGATAGATGGCAGCACTTAAGTACCACAAAAAGGAGAGAACTTCTATTTCCCCTCCAGGTGTGTCAATTCTCCCTCGAGACTTCCTTTACCGCGACACGAAAGTATTAGTTTTTCCGCGAACAAAAAGTAGGGCCGAAAACTTTCTGTGTATATCCTGCCAAAGCTGGGAGTCCGAAGCACAAAAGAATAACCCCTCTCGAGGAGTGGTGGTCATACAATGGACCTTTTTCCAGTAACCCACCACTCAGCTACCACAATGAAAAGTACGTTTTATGGTTTGGGTTCCCCTAAGCTCCCTCGCATCTTTTCTGCGAAAAATCATTTACAGTAATAGCGTGGGGTATACAGCCTGTAGTTAGAAGCAGTATTGGTTTCGCCAATCCAGAACAGACAAGTGTGAGTCATTTTTTGACACACCTTGGGAGCATCTCCCCTTCGGCCAGCTATTCCGTATTCCGCGTATCCCTCCGTCGCCACAGGCAATACAAGCCTCCTGACCATGTGCGAGTGTTGGCGCCGATTCGCCGACACGAACTCAGTGAAAAGCTTTCTGCGCTCTTAATGTTTGCGCTTCCAGTGTTTATTTTTCATTATCTCTGCTGTTGTTGACCTTACTTTTCGTTTAAGCATCCGGGCGATGCTTCTTTGAGAATTAATGCTGCGAAACTGTTGTACTACTTGTTTGTTCATGTTCGAAACCGTTGACGCGCGGGAATATCACTTTTTTACGCGAGATGCGATTTGCGTTATCTGGAAGGACTTCAGCCAGGCGCAACTACTTCCACATTATTCTGGGTTGTTGTAGTTATCTTTAGCGGCTTATTTTGAAGGTTCCTCTTCGATCACCACTGCGCACGTTTGTTGCTATCCGCGTCGCCGAATTCTTCAGTTTATTTAGGGGTAGTAGTAACTTCAATAGCGACTTCGTCTTACGTTAATGTGCTCGTCTGTTTTTTCACGGCATTGTCACCACTTCTTGACAATATTCAACTAAGTTACAGCTGAAATACTTCTTTTCATGTCCCCCTTCACTGCTTATAATTTCACGACGGAACAAATCAAATTTTGGTAAAATGGTGAGATGTGTGGTTTGCAAAAGCACTAAGATCATCCTGTTCCTAACAGTGGTGACTTTGAACGCAAGTTTCATCATTGCACAAGCGACTTCCAACTGTTGTGGACAAATTTGCTATAAGTGGCTTATTTTTAAAAATAATAAAAATTGAAATTAACTAGAAGAAATAATGGGCGCTGAGCACGCCAACTGCGTGTGCTCGTTCTGTGCGTAAAAACGGCAGCACACCTGAATTGTCATCACGTCACGGGTTTGAAAGCGAAAAATTCCATACCTAGTATGCATGGTTTCCGGCAAGGCCTCGATATGCGCCCTGCTTCGCTATGTTTTCTTTATATATTATGTATCTTCATTGATTATGTATTTTATACGCGTACTTATTAGCGCCCCGTCAGAGCATTTTTCTGATTGAAATGTGCGACTTTTGGCAGCGTAGTGCTAGAAGTGCTAGTTCCTGTGGCGTATACCGAGGTGGCTCTAATTGCAAGAAGAGACGGTTGGGGAACGCTTGACGCATGCGATTCCGGTTCAGGAGCAAAACTGGATGATTTTAACAGCCAGTTCACGAACGTTTCACATCACGTTATTTACACCACGGTGATGTCTATTCTGGTGTAGGGGGCCCGGAAATCGGCGAGCCCCTTTCTGCAGTCAAGGTGCACCCACGCTTACCCGCTTACAGTAAACAGCACCTGCACTGATAACGCGAACATACTGGCAGAGATATGCCTGGCCGGGAGGAGAACTAGAGAAAAAAGAGCGACACTCGACCAAAGATTCATTAGAGAACAGATGTTTCGATGCCGATCCGACACATTCCGGTTTCACTAGCTTGGAGTCAGAGGCGAACGTTGGCTTCGACCGGTTCTCATGACGTCGCAGTTTCAGTGCAGCAGAGGCTGAACAGGAAAAGGAAGGAGACGGTCCTTTCTCCCCTTTAAGTGGGCTGTTGCACTGCCATAGATAGTTGTCGGCGAGTATAGCGTGAAATCGCATGTGATTGGGAAGTGGCTGAGTGAAAGGAAGTTAATTGCAACGTCATGACAGTCTAAGCCGTTAGCCCTCTTTACATGAACCCGATAGAGTCGGGTCGTTTCGCGGTCGTGTTGAACATGGTCAATTCAACTCAACCAATGCGTATTTGCATGAACTCGTTTTTAGTTATTCGAGACCGGTTCAACTGTAGCGATACCAAGCGTCGAGCAAGCATTGGCAGCCTCCAAGATTGAGGCACGCCATCGCTGTATCGGATGCACGACGGCGCACGTGAAAAGCAAGTTCGCATTTCTCCTCTCCCCTCTCAATAACCCTACTTTTCGACTCGACAGTGTTTACAAGCACATCAGGTCAGGGTCGAGTTGAGTCAACCTACGTCTTGCGGCGGAGTTGACTGGACACGACCCGTCGACTCCCGACTCGACGCGCGTTTCCATGAACCCAGTACCGGTTTTCGGCCAGATAACTCAACAACCAGGCCATGTTGGGTTCCTGTAAGCACCGCTATTGTCTCGAGAGCCTCCTATGAGGAATATTTGCAGCTGCATTCTTGACTTGCATCGCTATCTGGCTTACTCAACCCCCGGGCTGGGCAAGGAACAATGCTGTTCTCCTACACTGTCCTGAAGAGAGAGCCCCCTTCCTGTGTTTTGGCACTAACAATGCCTTATTGTGTGTCTGCCGGGAGGGAGAAGGGGAGGCGCTTTTGGGTGTGGCCTTGCATCCTGCTTCCTCTCCACACCACAAGCTCGAGCAAAAAGAAAAGCAGAAATCCTTTCTGAATACAACCCAAGCAAGAAAAAAGGAAAGAAAGAGCTCAAGTCCGCCCAAGTTCTCAGTAAAAACCTACGCGCACAAACACAGACAACCAAAAGGTTGTTGGTAGAGAGTAGTAGCGACAAAATATACTGATGAGAGATGAAGCCACGTCGCGCGTTAAATTTGGCGAGAATTTTAGATCTCCGCAGAAAATACATAAACCACTTTCAGGGCCTGTCAAACGCAAACACCTAGCTCGATAGGGATGAAAATTGCGGCTTGACAATTAAAACAGAAAAAGGGAGGAAATGGCGCGGACAAAAATACTGATATTTGGCTTAGTTTTTTCACGAGATGACATGAAAGACCGACATATCAAAAAGTGCAATTTTTCTTTATATATACCTCTCATTTGTAAAATAATAAAATTAAAAAATGATATCTGCCCGCAACATTTCCTCTATTCACTAAAGAAGAAAACGCAGCCACTGACTTCATGAAAATCAGGCCAATTTTAGACACGCTAGAGGTACTGAAAGCTCTCATGTAATTCCTGAGGACATTATATACTGGTGAACCCTCTTAAAGCAGACTTTCCAAGGGTGTGGTCAGGCAGCACGGACCCTCAGTCCATCGGCTACCACCTCCACAAATGCGAAGACGTAGGAGGCTTACGTCGGTGATCCAAGGGAGGTCACGGCAGCACGGACACAACGTCTGACGGCTGCCACCTCCACGCTTGTATGACCCGATTTCCGCTGCTCTGTCTTCATTTACATCTCGGTTTTCTAACACGGCAGCTCTCCGCTCCTCGTGCTCGCCAGGCTCGTTATCGCCATCGCCTCGCACACACCCTTCGCACGCGCACACAACGCTGGGCTGGCACGCGCAGCGCTCCGCTGTCTGACGCACCACTGTCGACGCACCAGGTTCGAAAATCCACGATGATTTGGTGTGCACCTCACAGCTTGACACTTCTTTTCGTAGGACAGTCGTTGCTACTTAATAATTTCGCACCTTCTGTTGGCAACCATTAAGTGTGGCGAGTGCTCCTTGGATATCTGTCGTCCTTGCTTGAACATGTTGTAATACAATCTTAAGGAAAGTTTGAGAGGCATGACTTTCAATCACCACCTTCAGACCTTCTTCGATCTAACGCCCTGCATTTTCTTCCACGTGTGCACTCGCCTGTAGCAGGAAACGCCTCAATTGATATGATTCACAGCAAGTGCGGAAAGAGCAACCGGGCTTCGGCAGCAGCGCTAATCCATAAGAGCTAGTTCCTACGCATTTAGGAAAGGTTCATTTATCACCAACCTGTATGAAGACGAACACATGGTTCACTACTGCGTGTCATATGGTGCCGTGCAGCGCGCTGAACTGGGCGCCGGCTTCGCTCTCCCTTTTATAATTACCGCGCATTGTCGCTGGCGTCGCCTGTGCACCAAAAGGGCGCTCTACCTCCGTTAACATCACGTGCAATGGATCAGCCAGCTTGCTTACGTGCGGAATTTGTGCAGCACGTACGGTGCTGTTGGAGTCGTCGAAAGAAGCTATCCAGTTCATTCAAAGATTACACGGTATTCATGTGCATATGTATCTGGGACGATGTGGATTAGGCACTAGTGCGGGCAGAGGCAACATGAAGAAGGGCAGTAGTAAAGGAGCGGGTTCTTGGTGTCTTTTCCTTGCTCAGAACTGGACTGACTCGAGTCAGACCCGGTAACCGATGGTCAGAATCCACGACGCAGCGAGGCTCTTTACGCCCAGCACCATGACACTCCAGCCATCATTTTCGCCCAATGTCAGCGCGTCAAAGAACCACAGACGGGTCTTGGGGGGGTCATCGCTTCCCCAACCGAGCACGCAGAAACCTTGGGCTCATCATACATCACACTAAACTGTGCGTTCCAATGCTACAGCGTTGCACTGCTATTAATATGAAATCACTAGATGTCTCACTTCACCGGAAACCCCGCGTTGCCAAAAATGTGGCTCCAAAACCTGCTCCCGAAAATTGGCCCCACAAAGCTCGCGACTGTTCGAAGTGGTGTGACGTCATGAAAGCAGCGAAAACAGGAAATATCAACCAGTAATGGTACTAGTACTTACAACCGCGCCAACTAAAAAGGAGAATACAATTATAATAGAATTGGAATAGGACTGAAATGCGTTGAGATTACTAGCATCTAAGTTCGTTTTATGGCCCAGGAATATTTATTGCACTTTTTTACTACTTATAATCTTGGTACACCAAAACACCGTGAGGACTTTTCTAAACAGTGTGGATACCTGCCTAAAATTACCAGAGTGTATTTCATATTTTAAAAGAAAGACATTTGCTGCTATAGCGCGCGCTGACTATGTCAGGGCCAATTTTTCTAAGTCAGGTACTTAACCTACGGTGAGAGCAAAATGTAGCGGGCCTTTATCGATAGTCTAACGCGTGCTATAGGAACAAAGAATACGCTCTCACCATACACGGAGGTTCGATAAGCTAGAAAAGGCAAAAAAAATGAAATACATGTGTCGCCAGCAACGGCTGGTTTCGCAATTACACTTTGCGCTTCGGCATCGGTTCTTAGGCGCGGATGCAAAGGGCTTGGCTGAATAGCCGACGACTTCGAAACGGCGGCGAGCAGATCCTTCTTGGCGCAGATACCATGAGTTTGATTCGACTGGCAGGAACATTTAATTTCAATTTTATCAGCCTTAACGCGTGTTTTTCTTCCTTTTCAAACATCAACGCACCCAGAAAAAGCCAGAGAATTAGTTTTTTACAGCGAACAATAATTGCATCTAGCTATCCTTAGTGTACCTTCGCACAAATAGCGTGAAAGAGAGCACAAACGGCGTTTGCAAGTCTCCAATTGTTTCTCGGCGATGTGATAAGCTTTGGGCAATCCTGAGGAGTTCGTATCATAAGTTTTGGATTTGCGTTGCCCTGATATATCTGCAAGCAGCTCTTTTCAGGGCTGGAAGGAGGATCGCGGCTCGCAGCGACAGCTTCGGCGGGATAATATCAGACTTGCCGCTCTTCGCGAATCGAGGGTACGGTCGCTGCTGTCACCTACGGACTTAAAAAAACAATAGACGCGCCTTCATCGCTACAAACAATCAGGTAGAGTATACTGACATTAAATGTTAGTGCATGAATACCGGTACATGCGCACCACACGTTTTCACAGTTCGCTTCGCGACTTGCTACAAGCTTTCAGGGCGCTGTCGCAGTCTGCGATCACGTGAAGTTAGGCGTCCGCCGAACCACGCGCTCAAGTCCTTCCGCTAAGCATCGTCCATCCTGTAATTTCTGTCGCGTAACCCCGCCGTCTCCCGTCGCGCACCGATACAATACATATTTGTAATTCTAACGATGAACCCACTCCAACTCGCCCAGTTAAGCAGTTTTCGCTTGTACACCAATACCCACTTGTCGTGGACGAGGAAAAACTCATTGTCCGAGCTTCAGTGCTAGGAGCTGGAAGTATTTGATTAACTATGGCCACAACCCCGACATGTGAACACGAAATATGACTGAAAATGGTGCTCCCGCAGCAGCGCAGCTGTGCTGAGGTTACGCGCATTGTTCGGCGCACAGCACTGGTCCCCTCAGTGGAAAAACCGCCAACCGCGACGTGGCACATCAGTTGCATAGTGGGGATGAGCCGCTACATCGCAACCGCCCGCTGTTCATATTTATAATAATTGGTCTTTGGCAAAGCGAAATGGTGCAGTATATGTCTCATATATCGTTGGACACCTGAACGGCGCCGTAAGAAAAGGGATAAAGGAGGGACTGAAAAAAGAAAGGAAGAAAGTATTGCCGTAGTGGACGGCACCGGAATAATTTCGACCACCTGGATATCTTTAACATGCACTGACATCGCAATGCACACGGGAGCCTTAGAGTTTTGCCTCCATAAAAACGCTAAGGCCGCCGCGGTCGGGTTCGAACCCGGAAACTCCAGAACAGTAGCCGACCGCGGTAACCACTGAGCCACCGCGGCGCGTATCGCTGTGCATCGAAACAGAACTCCCGCGGGTGCGCCCAAACAGGCTCCCGTATCGCAGGGTCGGAAAGCGCCCGGCTATCTTCCCGCTTGCCTCCTCCCCTGCTGCCTTCTCCAAGCCATACCCGCCTCCTCTCCGCTCACTTTCTTCCCCCTGCTAGCGCGGCTCAGTTGCGGTGTACCCCTGCAAAATGAAGTGGTGGTGGCGGTTGTTGGCATGAAGGGGGAGGGGGATACTGATCCTGACGTATGTTGGCCCTTTGGGCGTCACTTTTTGGGACCAGGGGAGGGGGATGGGATGCAAGGAGGGGAGGGGGGAGGTCGCCGCCATCGCACCGCCGCAGCCACATCAGCGTCAAACAGGGAGGGGAGCCTCGGTGCACTGGGAGTGTGTGCAAGCACCGGGCGGGAGGGAGGGGAGCCTTGCTGCACTGTGAAAGTGTGCAAGTACCTGACGGGGGGGGAGTAGCCTCGGTACATTAGAATGTGTGCAAGCACCTGGCAGAGCATCGGTCCACTCATATCCATCGCCTCGTGCTCGACGGGGCAAAAGTCTAGAGGAGGAGGCTCAGGCCAGCCTCCTCGAGGAAGGAGAGGAGGACCCGATTCGCCAGGAACTGGCTGCGAGCCGAGAAAAGGAGGTCATGCTCCGTGGTATTCGGGAGGCCGAGCGTTCGGTACCCCGACACGAGTCGTCACCTGGGGGGATCATGGGTCGGGCACGCCTGCAGGAGGTGGCCGAGCGTCCCAGTGTCACCGCGGGAGGGGAAGGAAGGAGAGGGGGCCCTGCCGCAGGCGTACAACCTGGAGGGTATCCACGTGCACCCAATGCGCAGGCGCAGGAGGAGGGCTCTGTCCAGCCTGGGCAGCTGGTCCGAAAGCCAGCGGAAGGGCTCGTAGGCCGCGATCCTCCGGTCGGGGTGAAGAGCCGGTACCATCTGCATGAGGAAGGGGCGGACAAAGTCATGATGAGTCACTGCAAAGGATACCGCGGACCCATCGGTGTGGGCAGACTTCGTCAGGGCATCGGCCAGGTCGTTGCCTTCAATTCCGGAGTGGCCCGGCACACAATGCAGGAAGATCTGGTGGCCCGCATCCTCCAGGGTCTGCAGGCGGGCCCATAGCAGGGAGGTAGTTGCCACGTTGTCATGAGGTCTGGACAGCAGCTGGAGGGCTGGCCGGGAGTCACAGATGACCACGACTGGATCAGGTGGGATGGTCGCAATCAGGTCCGCTTCCAGGTGGAGTCCGGTCAGTTCAGCCGCAGTGGAACTGCCCGGGAAGGCCAGCCTGCACGTCCTTGTCGCGTTCAGCTGCGGAGCCACGAGTGCCGCTCCACTGCAAAAGGAGGCAGTTACCGGACTGCGCTCTCCCAACCTACCTCCGCGCGACCGCTCCGCCCACCCCAAATAACCTCTTCAGCTGCAGTCAATGCTGAGACGGAGCGTCGCGCTCGAAACGCTGCACGTAAGCGGGAGACAGCTGCATGCAAACGGGCAGCGGGACAAGCTAGGTTGCACGCGCTGCTATAGAACATCTGCCAGTCCATGCCCACAGATTTCTGAGATAATAGAGCTGTCATTCTAATTCTTTCCTGACATGAATGAACACAACCGTAGTTCAATTACGCGTGGTGTCCTAATTGCGTTATGCATTTCGCGAACACACTAGCGCTCATCTCCCGTCTTGCTCTTGGGTAAAAGTCCGTTCAGCACCTTTTGTTTTCATGTTTATAGCGGCAGTATCTTTTTCGGAAGTGAAAGACATCGAATGGGGTAGGTGGGTAAACTCTTTTATTGCGCCCAAAAACAGGGGACCAGTCAAAGGACCGGTTGCGCTGACTTAGAGGAGGTCGGCGGGGATCCTTTGGGATGCCGCGGCCTCCACCGCGCGCTGGATAAGCCAGCGTTGGTCTGCTGGCTTGGAAGTACACAGGAGAGACTCCCACGTCTCTGGGGTGTTTGCGTTGTCTGTGTTGTAATGTGTACAAGTCCACACCATGTGTATGAGTGTGGCCGGAGTTGAGCAGTGTTTACACATGGGGGCTATCTGTTCCGGAAAGATCCTGCTGTATAAGAGGGGGTGTGGGAAGCTGCCAGTTTGTAGTTTGCGCCATTGGACGGCCTCGCGTCTTGTTAGATCGCGGTGTGCGGGAGGATATGTGCACCTTTGGAGTCGGTAGTGCTGGAGTATGTCCGTGTAAGTGGTGAGTAGAGAAGCGCGTGGGATATTAGTGTCAGCGGAAGCAGGGTGGCTGATCATACTCTCGGCTCGGCAGCTGAGATCTCGAGCGAGAGTGTGTGCCTGGGCGTTTCCGCTGAGCGACTCGTGGGCTGGAGCCCAAAGAAGTAAGCGAGATGTGGAAGAGGGTGCTGTAGAACGTAGAATGTGTAACGCCTGGCAAGAGATACGGCCAGCATCGTAATTGCGAATAGCCTGTTGAGAGTCACTGATGACGACTTTGGTATTAGGGTCGGCTAGCGCGAGCGCAATGGCAACCTCCTCAGCTGCGGTGACTGTTTCTGCATTGCGAATGCTGCAGGCTGTGTACCAGCTGCGGTGAGGGGCGAGAGCTACCGCCACCATCGCTGGCCTCGATGGATGGTAAGAGGCGTCCGTATACGTGACATCCGGACGTCCGCTGAAGCGCTTCTCGAACTGACGAGCCCGGTCGGCCCGTCTCTCGGCGTGGTGTTCCGGGTGCATCCGTTTGGGAATGGGAGGAATGCGGAGATTTAGGCGATATTCCGATGTAAGTTCAGCGTAACTTGGGGCCGATCTCGGCGGGGAGATCCCAATTTGCTGCAGTACCGCTCGGCCAGCGTGTGTGAGTGAGAGCCGCTCATACTGGGCGGTGAGGGTTGCTTCGATCAGTTCGCTCACGGTATTGGAGATTCGGAGAGCCATGAGCTTATGGGTAGCTGTGGACATGGGAAGACCTAGGGCCGTCTTGTATGCTTTTCGAAGTGACGCGTCTAGCCGTTCGCTTTCGGCACGAGTGAGACGTAAGTAGGGTCCAGAGTAGGTGATGCGGGAGCAGACGAAAGCTTGAACGAGGCGCAGGAGGTTGGACTCTCGCATGCCATGATGCTTGTTGGAGATTCGCTTAAGGAGGCGTCCGATCTGCACAACCGACTGGTCGATGCGTTGGATCGTGATGTTGTTGCTGCCGTTGGCCTGTAGATGCAAGCCCAGGATCCTGATGTTGTCTGTTCGAGGAATCGGGTTTCCTTGCTCCTGGAGGTTGATGTCCGGAAGTATCTTTGAAGGGCGTCGTCCCGGGGAAGGAATGATGATATACTCGGACTTTGTCGCCGACCACGTGAGGCCAACTGTACTTAGATAATCTCCGATCCGTTCGATCGCGGTCTGTAAAGTCTCTTCAATCTGGCCGTCACTGCCGCGCGTGATCCAAAGTGTGAGGTCGTCAGCATAAATGCTGTGATGCATGTGGGGGATGTCGGCCAGTAGCTTCGGCAAGCCTATCAGTGCGACGTTAAAAAGCATCGGCGAAAGTACGGCGAAAGTACGGGGGGGGGGCGCTGCGAGCGCGAGTGACAACGGACGAACTCCACGTGAGCTCCGCTGATTTCGTGTTTTTACCCTAGACAGTGAGACCCTACAATACTTCCGTTGATATCACCGGTTTCCTGAAGACGAGCGGAATCCAGGGACACCAACCAGAAGTACGTACAACAAGTTTTGACCATTTTAGGTCAACTTTTCCCCGTGACCAAGCCAGATGCCTCGCTAGGCCTACTGCGCCGCGCCGAAGAATACGGAGCTCTGCGTCGCAGTGGCGTTCGCCACCTGCGTCGCAGCAGCGTTCGCCAGCTGGGCTGCGCCGTGGACCGTGCCCGCGCGCCGTAGTTCGCCATGAGGGTCACCGTAGAAGGCATCCCAATTTCTCGAGAAGAATTAGCAGCCAGTGATTGGTTGACTAAAGTTAACAAGCTCCGGGAAGCGCGAACAACATCAGGGCCTGCCGTGCCAGATTTCCCTGGAGACAAAGCGGGACCGAACCAAGCGTCCCAAATCGACAATGGGCTACGTGCGAAGACGGAAGCTGAACTCACGCCTCGGCAACGAGGACGCTTACTAGCCAAAAAATCTGTAGCATCGAACCAGCCTCGCTTACCCAGCAACGCTCTCAAGCTAATTGTGCGCCCACGGGGCGGACTGCTACTCTCCAAGATTACAACCTACCAACTACTGGAAGCAATTTGCACTGCTGCTCGCTTCACCAGGGACGCTGTTCGTCACGAAGACCTAATACAAGCTAACCTGATCCAGAATACTTTCGCGTACTGCACCCCAGTCGTCGAAAGAGCTGAACGGATGATGCAACTCAAAGAGATCACCGTTGACAACAAGGCGTATGAGATATCCGTCTACTGCGCTCCAGATGATAGCTCGAGCCGTGGTGTGATTCGCGGCGTCGACCTCCGACTGGATCGAAATACAATCCAAGCAGAGTTACAAGACAACCGTAACCCACCCATTCTGGACTTTCGGCGGCTCGGGAACACCACCGCAGTACTCATCACATTCGCTCAGCGCCAAGTGCCTACCTGGGTCTACTTTTGCAATAGTCGCCACAGATGCAACTTATTCAAGAGGAAGTACGAGGTGTGCTATCGCTGTGGCGAGCTCGGTCATCGAGCCGATGTTTGTGCAAGCACAACTACTAAGTGTAGAGGTTGCGGACTATCCAATCCTACCACCGACCACACGTGCAAACCAATCTGCCGCCTGTGCGGCAAAGAACATTTCACGGGCGATAGTCGCTGCAGGGAAATCTTCAGGATTCCTTACGAAGTCAAGCGCAGGAAGTGGGAGAAAATTCGAAATGCTGAGGCAGAGAAACTCAAGACCCAAGAGACCGCCAAGCGGATCACACTCCAGCGCACCAGCCGATGGGACCGGCAACGCTCCGATAGCCAGCAGCGGCAGCTCCGAGACCGCTCGAGCTCTTTTCCACCGCTCAAGTCTCCCGCTCCACGGATGGGTTCTCAGGGGACCTCCCGGACCAATCCCGGGCCACCTGCAGTCGTCCAGCAGACAGGGGACTCTCCTCATCCTTTGCAGCAGCCACCTGGGCTACTACCATCTCTACCCGATCTACGAGAACGTCAAGAACCGGTGAGTACGCAGGAAGGGACTCCCACTACTCTAGACACACACAAAGCGATTATGGAACTGACAGCAGTCATCCAACAACTTATACTCAGAGTAGAGGCTCTCGAAAAGCCAATGGCCACACTCCCTTCGTCTCCCCCGCATCCGCAGGGATCATATGAATCAGTACCTATGGATATCGCTCCTCCCAACCGATCCGCACAAAAACGCAAAGCAACGTCCGACACCGACTCACCCGCGGAGGGTTGGCAGGCGCGTTTTGCCAAAGTTGAGGAAAGCTGCAACCTCAGTCAAACTCGCATCAAGGCTTTAGAAGCACACATCGAACGCTCACTCCACACAATCGGCTCACAAGTCACGCAACAATTTGACATGCTGAACAAAGCTATAGAAGCACAGGGCAAACTCCTCGCTGCCGTGGTACCCGCGGCCCCTGCGCCGACACCCGTTCAAACCCCACAACTATCCCCGCCTAATCATGGCGAGCAGCTCGGGTAACACCACCATCTGGCAGTGGAACTGTCGTGGGTTCGCGCGTAAGCGTCCGGTCCTCCAGCAGTTCCTCGCCGCGAGTGATCGCCCCGAACTAATAGCTCTCCAGGAATGCGACAAGAACACGAAACTTGCCGGTTACAGTACATACCTATCGGAACGAGTAAAACCTCGAATAGCTACTCTCGTCAAACGTAACCTCACTGTCCTCCAACACAATTTAGATCCAACTTTCCCCGAATACGTCTTCTTAGAAATATTACCCCGACCCTCGCGTAAACGTTGCACTAGTCTGTTTATAATTAATGTCTACAGCCCTCCCCGAGCTCATAAGGATATTTTCGGTCCGCTTTTCCTCAAAGCCCAGCAGCTGGCGCAGGGGCAACCCCTCCTCATTCTCGGTGACTTTAATGCGCATCACCGCGCTTGGGGCTACCACTATGACTCCGCTAAAGGTCGACGCCTTTGGAATGACTGGCATATGAACCAGCTGACTCTTATCACGGACGTGTCCTACCCCACTAGACACGGTACGGGCCTACATCGTGATACAACGCCGGATCTGGCCTTTACGACCTCCGGAGTTAAAGCGACTTGGTGTCACACTCACGAAAACTTTGGGAGTGATCACTTCGTACTCGAAATCGTAATACACGAGCCCACCAGGCAATGTACGCGGCCAGCTCAGGTGATTGACTGGGACTCCTTCCGGACGCACAGGAAACAGCAGGACAAACCTCCCGCTATAACTGATATCAAGGCGTGGACAACCGAAATTGTCAAACAAGTGGCCGACGCCACTCAAACCGTCGAGTTAGAGGACAGTATCCCACACTGCGACCGCTACTACGCCCATCTGTGGGAGCGCAAGAAGTCGCTCGAAGCTCTACTTGCCACTCGGAAATGGGACCGCAATATCCGACGTAGACTGGCGCGCGCACATACGAATATCGAGAAATATGCAATAGAACTCACTCGACAGAGCTGGCACAACATATGTGACCAGATGAACAACACTCCAAACGCTCGTAAGACGTGGAACCTCCTTCGACATTTACTCGACCCAGCAGGAGGCAAGCTCCAAACACGCCAACAGCTCGAGCGAATCTTCCACCAGTATCCTGGCACGTCTGACGAGCTTAAACAAGAGCTTATAAATACTTACATCCGCCCTGAACCAACAACCAACCTCCCTTTCTATCAGGGCGCGGAAAATCTCTGTCTAGACGCTCCGATCACTTTAGCGGAGGTCCGAGCAGAACTCAATCGCCTCAAGACGACTTCGGCGGCCGGTCCTGACCGCATTTCAAATAAAATGCTTAGGAATCTAGACGACGCATCCATTCATGCTCTTACCGACTATTTTCAAGAATGTTGGGCCAGCGGTACCATCCCTCAAGAGTGGAAATGCGCCAATCTAGTCCTCATCCCCAAGCCAGGCAAACCACCAACCTTGGCCAACCTCCGTCCCATCTCTCTCACGTCCTGCGTTGGGAAGCTGATGGAACACGTTATCCAGACCAGACTCTCACGATACCTTGAAGACAACCATCTTCTACCAGACACTATGTTCGGCTTCCGCCCTCATTTAGCAGCCCCGGACATTATGCTTCTTCTCCATCATCAGGTAGTCATGAGACGTACACTAGACACGAAAGTCATCGTCGGCCTCGATATTGCCAAGGCATTCGACAACGTCCTCCATGAAGCGATTCTTCAACAACTTCAAGCTCTCGGTGTCGGACATCGCATGTATGCGTACATCCGAAACTTTCTCACCGATCGCACAGTGCAACTTAAAGCCGGCACGGGAGATCCTTCCATCATCTCTCCGGGAAACCGTGGCACGCCGCAAGGCGCCGTACTTTCGAATGGGGCGTTCTATCCGTTTTACGTCGTTTATCAGTAGTATATAGTAACCGATTACTCCAGGGTTCACCTGCTGTCCAGGAAAAATGAATAGACGGGGGAGTATTTTGCACGGACTGTTTTCTCGCTTTAATCTTTTGTCCCTCTATTATTGGTAGCGGCCACCTTTCGCGTCAAGGCGCAATGATAACAGGTATAATTGCCGGCCGGTTCTGTTGCCGCTCGGGGTGTCTGTTCGGGTGATTTTGTTCGTCATGACGAAACTCTTAGCCCTTAAGACGCGGACAGACGAAGTAGACAACGGACAACGCTTTGTCTCTGCATGCCTTCAGGCGCTACAAGTTTCGTCCATTTCTGAAATCGTGACTGCGCAGTGGCAAAGAGATATCAACTGATCCGGAAAATAAAGATTACGAAAGAAGGGCCCAGGCGCCCGCTCGCGTTGGCACTCATTGTGGCGAGGTTAAAAGTGCGGCACTACTACTACTGTCCTGTCTACGCCTCCTGAGATAGGGAAAAGCACAGGAGACCCTTTCCAATCCTGGCGTCAAGTACATGCAATATGCGATAATTTACCATCGGAATATAAAATTGCAGACGTGTATCTGTGTATTGCTGGGAAAGAAAAGCTCAAACCGTAAAGCACTTAGTGTAAAGTAATTGTCGGCATTCCTTGCAGTTCCTACATCACCTGTTGCGAACACTACACATAAGTTGTATCAAACACTTATGTCAAGCGGGTTTTCTCCTGGTTTCTGTAGCTGAGGTATAGCACCCTTCTGAAAACAGAAATGCCTTAAAGAGAACAGGCGAGATATCAGGCCGCTGTTGGGAACTGAAAAGTGCTAAGCGTGATGTAAGGTTTACTATAAAGGGCCTAGAAGCGAATCCTTTACCCTTTCAACTTCTCAGTCCATCTGCACGTCTGACACAAGCGGCCTAGGTTCCACATAAGGTTTCAGCACGCAAAGCGGTTGTTTCGTTGCCGTGCGCAATAGCTTCGGGCGTCAGCCCTGCGCAGAAACGAGGACGGTTCGCTTTCAAGTATTTCCGCATTCGAACACTGAGGATATATAGGACGAGTTATTTCACGAAATTAGGTGCTAATGAGCAAGCTGATGGCAAAAGACTGGTTCCTCTTCGCACTTCGACGATATGTAGTCTCCTGTTCGTCTCTAAACTGTGATATATGGCTCTAGCCATTTTGCACTGTCCTTAAGTGTTTCAGAACTTCCACAGACATTCGGTGACTTTTTCTTCGACTCCCACTGACCGAGATGCAACTATGAGTATTTATACTTGTATTTAAGAAATACGGAACATGCACTGGCTCTTCCGAAGGATGCAGAGCTCATGCCCAAACTGCATGCCTACAACGCTCCGCCGCTGTGCAGCCCAAAGTGTAGTCCCTGTATTTTCCACACAGGACCCATGTAGGCAGAAGGCGGCAATACTATCTCTCTGTCCACACAAAACCACCGTGGCTCCCTCAAGGTGCTGTATGGGCACTTCGCCATGATAGTGCCGGCACTGTTGCCCGCATGTTTCTGTGGTGGGTCCCGGGTGGGCTCCCCAGTCTATTTAAGCCCATGCAAAGCTGACGAGGGGCCCACTCAGGCATAAAATGGGCAGCCCAAACCTTTTTTCCAGCACTGCGCCCACGAGGGACCGATGTAGGTTTATTGCGGGCAGCCACCAGCCCTCATTTCCCATGTCAGACCCGCATGGGCCCGCCACCTTGTGCTATTGGAGGATCGTCATATTCTTGGTGATGAAAAGTTCCGCCATGCTTGCACAAAAACGAAATCATTTTTTGCAACAGATTACTCTGCTGTGTTCTTAAGAAAGGTTCCGTAACGTGCATGCATATTGCCTCCGTTGACTCTTAACAGATTTCACATAAAGGGCATGCATACTTCCTCCGTTCGCTCATAACAATTATTTCGTGATGTGCATGTATACTTCGCCCGTTCACTCAGCGAAGGTTTCATAATGTGCATGCAATGTACTTTAATTTTCCGTATGCCTTCTGCTGCAGATACGCAGCTTGTTTATTTGTTTACTTATAGCTCTTTCATGTCTGTTTGTCTGAGGAAAGTGTCATATGGCATTCTAGAGAGCATGCACGTTTTGGCTTACATGCATATGACAGAGAATGGCATGGGTAAATAGGCAGTGTATTTATTCCTGAAAAATGCTGTACACTAATGAGCTGTATATTTTTGTGTTAACACATTGTTTCCACGTTGCCTGGTTGAACAGGAGGAGAAAAAAGTCAAGTGCAGGATTAGTTGGAGGTTTTAATAAATGCATTGGTATAAAATAGTGTAATAATTTATAGGAAGCCGCCCTAAGTATCTAACGCATATTATACTCTAGCCAGACTTGAAGGGGTTTTCAGCATTAGGTCGTGTATACATACAAAATAATTGAAACATTCTGGTAGTTGCCTGAGCATGGTTTGAAATCAAACATCAACACTGCATAATACTGTAAAAAAATCACGAGCTTCAAAAACTTGCGTTTTTTTTAAAGCAGCAGCATTGAACTTAGCGTTTCATAGAAAAAAGCGGAACTACGACAATTTCAACCTGCTGGTGGCACATCAAAATTTCAAAAACATTAGTCCAACACTGAAAGTTTGCAAAAACCTAGCATTATTTCACAACCCCAAAGAATGAAACACCTTTCTGTTTTGTGTGTTGCATGTATCGATGGATGCACAGTGCATGGTCATCCTTTCTGCTGTTCAAACAAGATGCATGGTGCTTCTGCTAGTCAAAACAGAAAGCAAGGCGCAACATGGAGTCTGTGCTCCACGAGAGAGCTCAGAAACTGAAGCTTACAATCTGAATGCCTTAAAACATTGAAAAATATGCATCACTTGCCAAAGACATTCTGGTGTTGAGTCGGAGATTTGCCGCCAGTTTCATAGTTTTGGCATTAAAAATTGTCCGGCACTTTCGCGTTCCATTCCACCTGGTCCCTTTGGTGGGGATGATGTCAAATATTTCTCTAAGAATAACAGGAGCTTTCTCAAATTCTCCTAATGTCAGCTTTAGAGATTAGATGCGCAATGCTTAGCGTGTCAGCACGTATCATTTTTTTGTAGAACAAAGAAGATTTAGAAAAAAGTACAGGCAACTTCTCTGTATAAATTTTTTTAATGAAACAGCCATATTCTTTCCAGAATCTCTTTCTCTAGTATGAGCAATTGGGGAGGAAACTCCGCATGCTACAACTGCTGAAACAGGCAGACACCGTCTTACGCAAAGGCAAGTTGCCATAATTACCTATTATTTCTAGCAAGTAAAAGTATTTCACATTACTCACATCACATCTTTAATCACATGTTTAACTGAATATTCATGTGCACTAGCTTGGCAGGCGCCCACAAACTCTTTTGTTGCACCATGTGATTGCTTGCAAGCTATACAAACTCTGTCTTTCTAAATGTGCTTTTGAAGGTATGGTGCCTAGAGTGACTTTTTTGGCCCAACTACGAGTGAGGAAAGCGCAATGTTTTATTTATTTGTTTCTTTGTAATATCCTATTTGGTCTACGACTGAGACATTACTTGATGGTTTGCTGGAACAAGCACTGCATTTTGCATCGCCGAAATGTGAAAGCATATGGATTAAATATCACAAGATGTACTGAGATGACCATTGCTGGGACCTGAATAACCTGCTGACTCAAACTTTTTCTGGTTTGTGGCCTGCGAAAAGTCCGCGAATCATCGCGGATGTAAGCATTTTTCGCCGAAGTTTGTTAGCGACAACATAATCCTTTTTCAATGCTTTTTGCTACAGCAATAGTGTGGGCTACAATACGATGAAAAAATAACTGTTTCATCTTATTTGCATAAATATTCAAGCAGCAGTTGGAGAACTCGGGAGAATAATAAAATAGATATAATTAGAATGCAATCTCAAGGCGTTCAGGCCAACCATAGCTGATGGCCCCAATGAAAGGCAGATGACAGGTTGAAATGCGAAAGTAGCGAATAAATCCATGTAAGAGGCTACGCTTCAGATGCGCGCCGCGATCGAGCGAAGCTACGCCTCCAATGCTGCAATGAGCGCAGCCTCACAAGCAGCAGCGGCCGCCGTCACTGCACTGCTTCCGCTACTTGGCGTTTTGAGCTGCTTAGCCCTGATCAACTATGCTATCTTTTGCTTTCTCCACTTCAATCTAATCTTTCAGTACCTTCTATTTCTCAGCGACCTGCACCGTCTCCTTTCCATATCCACAGCCAACAACTTCTGCTTTGCCCTTCACGTTTTGCTCCGAGGAGATTAAAGCTGGCTTCTTCAAGCAGCTACAAAGCCGTGTAGAGAAGGCAACTTTACCTTATTAGTAAACCTCGGACAAAAAAAAAGAAGTCGCACTGTATTCCTGCCTTGCTTCCGAATCTAGTGCGAATGACATTCTGAAGTGCTTTTTGATGTGTTCCGCTGATGTTCGTTGATGATTTGCTCTTGATTGGCGGTATTTAAAATTTTCCGGCGCAGAAAGTTTTGACAGCAAAGAAAGTACAGGGCTAAATTTCAAGAGCTGAATATATGCGCGGCTTGTAAAATTAAAATTAACATCATAGAGCACTTGGTTCTGAGGTGCACAAATCTGCACGCTGCCCTTACAAAGGAAACAGCGGCAGCATCGTGAGCGGCAGATTAGAGGAGGCGCTGGGACCTGCCGGGAACGACGGACGAATAGATTAGAATTGCGTTGCGTTAGTGGAGGGTAGGTTAAAGGTTTAGTGGAGGAGGTTAGGGGAGTGTGGATGCACGAAAAATATCGTCAAATTAGACATTTTACAAGAAAAAAAATGAAAGGCACAAAAAGGCAATGGGGAAAGGGATCATAGGCTATAGGCAGCGCAAGCTGCCGCCCGATACAAAAGACAAAGCTATTGACATCCATCCATCCAACCTGACACAATGGCTTCATTTGTGCGTGCCAGGTGCCAAAATTCTGGAGTAAAACGAAATAACGCTCTGTAACCATTGATGCTAACAGGCGTCGGCAAGACAACGTATTCTGGGACATTATCGCAACGATCTCAGAGGTGCAATCGCCTTGGGCTGAAGCATTCCGGGAACGATTCCTATCGCGCTACTGACATCACCCACAATACGACCGGAATACAATGAATCGGCTCAAGAGACAGGGAGCTTGGGATTCCAGGCGATCAAACTGATTTCCGTCTATATCCCACATTCCTTGCGAATGTCCTGCTTACAGCGCCGAAAAACAGTCTCTCTGTCGTGCACTGGAGCGTCGAGAAATGAGCCCGCTGACGGAAAAGAAGATTCTCGACCACTGGCAGCGGCGGTCGTCGGCAGTGAAGACCTCCAATGCACTGCTCCGCTTTTTGAGGACTTCTGGCCTGCACGACCGGCTGTGATTTTACTGAACGCTGTGCCTTTCCACAATGTCTCATTTCCAGCAACTGTATTTTCTCCTTCACCTTTTCTCCCCTCACCCATTTCCCCCTGTGCATGGTAGCAAACCGGCTACTTTTCTGGTTAACCTCCCTGCCTTTCCTCCTCCTCCTCTTCCTCCTCCTCCTTCTTCTCCGAACCTGATTCATCTCTTGAAACATTCGCGAACTTTGAAGAGACTGAACACACTGTCAGCGAGACAGCGCTCTCCAAACACTGTTCAATGAAGTTACACTGCTATCCAGTCGCCTGTGCCTGGTGAAGAAGACGAGGTGAACTACACGCGTTCAATCGCGTACAACCCTGGCCAATCCCCCACAGTGGGTATGTGCCATCATTTATGATGCAACAACAAGACCAACAACGGCAGAGTTGTCACCTACGCCGCATGACTTAAGCCTGTTTCACGTGCTAGCGAAATTGCTAGCGATTCCTGCCGCGGCAGCAGAAAAACCTGTTTTGAGTCGTCGCGGCAATGAGCGGCGAGGTTCCATCAAGTTGGAAAATTTCGTTGCAACGCGCCGCTCAATCGCTCAGTCGCTTGCATGTCAGCCAGCCTTTAGCCGGCATGCCGAAAAAGCTCAGCGAACGAATGCCTGTCCAGGAGCGGATGCTACATGGGCCTTTCGGGACGATGGCCGGAGCGCTGCTATTAGCGCTCAAATATAGTTACCGAAAGTAGATCTGCAGCGATTTAGCGACGCCACAATGGGTGGCAACCCTTATAGAAGCAGTAGTAGCAATGTACCCAGAAAAACGCCCTTTCCAGTGGGAGGGTTGCATCTACTGTGGCCGGTATTCAAATAACAGAAACCAAGTAACAGGTGCCAATTACAGCACTCCAATTTATTTTCTGAACCGGAGTTTCGAACGTACAGATGTGCTAATCCAGAAGCACCTAACACAACGGCCGGACTTGCCAACAGTACGAAGCGAGCAGGAGGTAATAGATGAGTGAATAAAGTTGGGGAAGTTGCATATATTCATGATTCGCAACAGTGCAGCAAACAAGAACAAAA